>CM069926.1:14765999-15070552 GCA_036172225.1 Cryptocoryne crispatula var. balansae | reverse complement strand
CAACATCTCCTCTCTTCTATTTTCTTTTGCTGGACATGGCATTCGATTCATCATTTCCATTTTTTACTACCTGGGGGTCGTGGCATGGCATCAGCTCCCCTGCCCTTCAATTTTGACCTCAGTCAAAATTGACTTGGGCAGCTCCTTAATCAGGTGAGCAACGGCGTTTCATTTGATACATATATATTTTTTTTCAAAACTGCCCTCGCGGCAGACGATGGCGCGGGCTTCTCGCAGCGAGGCAGAAGCTTCTAGAGGGGGGGCACTCCTGTCTATCCACCCCCGCTGGTGTTGTTCCCCATTTACCCCCCTGGTTTTTTCCTCGGCGCTGCCTCCCCCCATCTCCTGCGGGGCTTTGAGCTTCCAACGGGGGCGTTTCTGGGCCTTCCCCCTCTGCTGCTCGCCCTGGCAGTGCGAGGAGGACAGTGGCAGCTACGCAGACCAGGCGGCTTGCAGGGGTGTCCGGCGGTGACCTTGGCGGCGTCTGGTGCTCAGGGAGGTCTCCTTCTTCCTCGCGCAGCTCCGGAGCCTTTGTGCAAGGCTTTGCCCAGCGGCATCCGGCGGCGAAGGAGCTCTCCTCCCTCACGCGGCCTCGGCTCTTCAAGCCCCCGCGGCGACTGGTGCGAAGGCGTTCCCCGTCCTGCCCGAATCAGCAGGCTGATGCTGGCGCGAGTGCGACCGGACTGCTACAGCTGCAGCCCGGGGGCGACGACGGCTCGAGTGCGACCGGACTGCTGACCGGACTGCTACATCTGCAGCCGGGGGCGACGACGGCTGAGTGCGACCGGACTGCTACAGCTGCAGCCGGGGGCGACGACGGCTTCCCTTCCTCCATTTCTGTCTGGGGCCCTTGCTGCGAACGGGCTCTTCCGAGCTGCTGTCACACCCTCCGACGGCTTCGGCGGCTCCTTTCTCTTCTTCACCAGGTATCCTTGGTCTCAGACCTCCTCCTACGCAGGGTTGCGCTGAAGGTCCTCCCTCACGGCCCCTTCCCTTTCTATATTCAGCGACTCCGGCTGTCGATTTGGGCCGCGCGTGGTTTCGCTTGGCAGTGGCGGGGTGGGAAGGCGCGGCGCACCCTCGCCACGTGAGCCTCCTTCCAGGTAAGGGCCTCCCCTTCCTCTTTTTCTTGCCGAGCCTTCGTCGTTTGCCGTCGTCATTGCTTCCATCCGCTGCTCCCTCTCTTCTTCAGGCTGCCCCTCCCGGGTCACAGCGCACAGGGGTTCCGGGGCTGAGGACCCTGGCAGCTTCCCCTCTGCGTTTCTTTTCGGCTGCTTCTCTCCCGCTCGTAGGGAGATCGGCCTTCCTCTTCTGTTTTTTTTTTAGTTTGCTGTGCGAATAGGCTCCCTGTTGTGGGTGGTGTGCTCGGCTGTGACCGAGGGTCTGACGCAAGTGGTGCTTGCAATCGTAACTTGCAGGTCGGGGTTCGACTGCCTGGTGTACTCAAGAGGGCCCTGTTTTCGGGAGTGCGTGGGCGGTGACAAGGGGACTCCGCTGCAGGTCTGCCCGCATGGAGTCATGTATCTCCCCCCCTCTTTCTTTTTGTTACTTTGAACAGATTACTGCGCCACTTGATACGTTCTGATCTTGGACTAGCCCCTTCGTAGCATGCATCAATTTTTTGAAACAGAAGGTTTGCCTGGGGCGATTGGTGTGTCTAACATGGGGCTGAAACCAGCGGAATGCTCTTCTTCTTTTTTTTTTTTGATAGACGGGATTGAATGACTCCGGACAGGGCTCAACGAGTGGATGAGGTCATCGTCGACCCCTCCGTTGGGGGATCGTTGGCGTTCGACCTAAAGAAGATGACATTTGTCTCCGACCATCCTTCCGGGGAGCCATGGCCGGTTGACTTAAAAAAATGATAATTATTGAAAAAGGCAGTCGTCAACCCCTCCATTGGAGGACCGTTGGCGTTCGGCCTGAATGAAGATGACATTTGTCACCGACCACCCTTTCCGGGGAACCATGGCCGGTTGACTTAAAATAAATGAATAAATAAATAATCACCGAAAAGCAAGTCGTCAACCCCTCCGTTGGAGGACCGTTGGCGTTCGGCTTGGATGAAGATGACATATGCCGGCGACCATTCCCCTTTCCGGGGAACCATGGTTCGTTGACTTAAAAAATGATAATTATTGAAAAAGGGGCGTCAACCCCTATGCCATGATTCGGACCGTTGGCGTTCGGCCCGAATGAAGATGACATGTGCCGTTGGCCACCTCTTCGGAGGATCATGGTCAATCGGCTTAATGAATAAACCATAAGCATGAGCTGCCCATGCACATGTGTTGATTGTTTATTTCCTCGTCACCGCTATTGTCTTCTCGAGCATGTTTCCATTTCCCTTTGCATAGAAATTGTGCTATTCCTAGTCAACTTCTCCCCGTCTTTTTTTGTCTCATAGCACGAATCTCATACTTTTCCTTATGGTAATATCACATTAATGTGCGCCGATTGGATCCGCTTAATTTATCATTTGTTGTGACTTTCTACATTTTAACAGAGGATATTTCGATCAAACTTGATGCTCCCACCGATTTCCGTTGGGTTCTCGACATGGCATAACCACCGTCGTGTCTTGTTTTTTTGTTTTTTTTTTTTTTGGCGGGGTTAACAATTGCCCCCCACGGGGGATTTCCCGTAGACAACGTCGGAGGGGAATGTCCCGTGCACGCATTTCAGGCCTTTCTTCACATGCATTCTTACGGGAATCATTCCCGCGCTTGATGTCGGGCTCTTTTTCTCGCTTTCTCTTCAAAGAATATTGCAAGTTTATCTATCTCAATTTTCCTTGACTTGTGTCCCTCGCTTCTTCTTTTTCTCTCTTTCTTTTTCATTGCGGATTTTTTTCACTTGCTTCTATTCTTTATGCTAGAGGATGAAGAGGGTGCTCGTGCTCCACGAGGTGCGCCTAGGGGGATGCCTCACGGCACAGTCGTGGGCGGGGTGGATGCACCGAAGAACCCATGCCTCGGTCCGAGTTGCCTAGATGCTTCTCTCCTAGGTGAATCTCGAGCTTCGACGTCCACCCGTGGTCCTCTTGATGCCGACCCGGCTTCTCATGGACGAGCGACTTGTCACATGTCGCCGGAATTGTTTCAAGTTTGAGCGATCATCATCATATCCCGCTCATTGGCCTTCGTACGAGGCTCTCTTATTATTTCTTCGCGAGCATCGCGCGTCCTCGCGCAGGGATGACCATTTGATCGCTCAAGAGCGAGTCCGGCTAGAACGAGCCATCTTACGTGATAGAGACATCACGAAGGGGACCGTCTCCTACTCCTATGCTTCATTTCCTACGGAGATGCCGAGACACCAGCCTCCAACCTTCTCGCGGTGTTTCTAGGCATGTTCAAGCGCTTTCCGCCGAGCATATCAAGGAGTTGAGCTTCACACCGGGCAAATGGACATATAACGGGCCGTGCCGCCCTATCCCCGATGACTTTACTACCGGGTTGTTTCTAGCCCCACGCAAAGACCTCCTTTGCCCAAGAGGGGTACGATGGCAGATGTATGTTGGATGACATCCTTTCTCGAATACCCCCGCTTGGTACGGACAACTCTCTATCCCTCGGGCCTCATCAGCCCCGGATGGGGGCGTGCGAGTGGTTAGAGTACGTTTTGGCAAATTTCAGCCGGAGGCTGCGGCGGATTGGCCTGCATGGCGCTGTGGCAGCTGCACTATATTCTTACCCTCATCACGAGGGGTTCATCCAAGGTCTGGCAGAACGATTTAACAGGAGATGGAACACCTTTGCGACTGCCGATGGCGAGACAAAATTTTTAGACCTTTGGGGCTTCCACATGATCTCCGGTCTTCCGATCTCGCGGGGAGCCTTATGAAGAAGTTGTGCTTGAAGATGCCCACCGGTGTATGATCGATGGCAATGGCAACTACCGGCTGGCCTATTGCTACCGGTTCTTGATATTAGCTTGGCGGGACCTTGCATCGAGCGGGCAAGATCATCGTACCACCGTTGCCCGCCGTGTTTCGGCTATAGCGACCGGCTCCGTATTTCTATGGGGCCCGTATTGTTATCGAAATCGTTTTGCAAGGCCGGGCATCGGACGGGAGCATTATACCAAACTTGACAAGCATGTTTTCACTCCACGTGGCCGAAGCATCGAAGCATGTTCTCGAGACCGAAGACCCCCGGGAATTGGGGAGATCACTCATCTTGCCGCCTACCCGGCTTATCGGCTCGTACCTTTGTGGTTCCATACGGGGAAGATGGCATCCTGAGGGCCAGTGTCATTTATCCAGCGGGTCGTCTAGCTTGCGGTACAAAGCTGGCTAATGCTCCAGCGGCGGTGGCCGCCATATATCAATCTTTCGCAGCTCTTGCCACACACGTTTCTCCGAGGGATTGCCGGGTCCCCATGGCCACTCACTATGTAAGCGCACGGGCCGCCTCTTTGTTCCGAGGGCTTCCCGTCGCTAGGGAGGGAGTGGAACATTTCCACCCTTTGATGTTCCGTCTCATCGGACTTATGGCTGAACCTTCCGTCACGGAGTTGGCCTTAGCTCGTCGTTGTTTGTCGAGCATCCGTGCTGATGGTTCGATGTACATGAAGCTTGACCATTGTTCCACCAGCTATCGCCCCCATTCAGCAACGCAGGAGGAAGGGGGCTTCGTGTGGGTGGATCCCCTTGTCAGAAAGCCGACAAAAATGGCAGGGCAAGAATGGTTTTTGTGTACTCGCCCCAGTGTCTTGGGGTTCCGGCGTGGCCGTAGTGCCATATTGGAGCCATATTATCCCCACCGCTTTGCTCGCAACTTCGGGTATCATCAAGGTGCACCACCCAATGTTGACTTTGCTGTATTGAAGAGGGTGTGCGACCAGCGGGATAGTCACCTCATTGCTGCAGAATGGTGGAATTATTTTAATCGTGCGATCCATAGGACGCGTTTTCGACATCCCGCCTTGGGCCATTCTCGGCCGTTTTCGAGGTTTCTTATGGCACGTGGTGGATGCGTCACGTTTTCAACCATCGCAGGCCCCACGCTTCATTGTTGCCGCCGAGCGCGACCGCCATCGATGAGAGGAGACCTCCTCCCAATGTGATTGCGCCTTTGATTCGGCAATTGTATCCGGAGTTAGCGAGCAGCCTTCTTAGCTCGTTCCGGACAAGGCCCGAGCAGCGGGCGAATTGGTGACCCATAGGCATCATTACGCGGGCACTATTTCGGTGCCTATATGAGCCTTTGCGTGCGCACGCATACGGAGGCGGTTGGTGATCCTACTCCCTTCGACCGGCGCTCACGATTGCCGAGGGACCGCGGGTTGCCCGTCGACCGCTCGCTATCCATGCCGTTACCGCCGACAAAAGCCGCCGACGCCCGGGTCACACACCTTGTTGCTCTCATATCCTCCTCGGGGGCCGTTGGGTGAGGCCTTAGATGCAGAGTGTGCTACGACCACGGGCGAATTGATCGGTGCCGCCACCAAGCGTGCAGCTCGTAAGGTGGGGCGGGATGCCGGGCATCTTATCACTTCCCCTCTCGCGTACTACCATGCCAACGGTGTAACGACTTCTTATACACTTCTCTTTTTTTTTTTTTTTAGTGAATTTCCATACTTTGTCGACTTGGTTTGTCATATTCACTATCCCTTATCCGTTGCGCAGGGTGTTGTTCACGAGCCCTCCGTCACCACGGGCCTCCCGAAGCCGAGATTCAGCCTTCACCTCGCTCCTTCCCCGGCGTAATAAGAAGCGTATGGCCGCCGGTGCTTCTAAATCCGCCGAGTCGCCACCTAAAAAGAATCGGGGCGTTACTGCACCGTGTGCTACGCCACACCATACATTGGGTAAGAAATCACGGGGGTTTGGCTCATTGGTTTCCTTTCATTTTTTCTTTGAACTATCCCGTACTTGCTTACACTTATCCATCCCTTTCTTCTTCTTCCTTTTTTTCTTTCAGGGGCAGAATCTAGCGCATGCGAAGAAGCGGACAAAGATCCCCGCTCCAGCCTCCTCCTACCGTCCCCCGCCCATAATCGAGATGGAAGGGTTCGGATTACATGTAAATGCGGGGAGTCCCACTCCCCCGCCTTGGCAAAGGGAATCGAGCCCGTCACCTATGCGGAGTCTTGATTCGGGCGGATCTGACCCTCTTACTGGGCTCCGATCACTTTCTTGCTCGCCTCCCAAGGTGGCTAGTGTTGAGGCCGGGGAGCTACCGGCTAGCTGTTCGAAACCCGCATTTGATTGTTCCGATCAAGCCACCCCTGAGCTGGCACAAGCAGAAGGTATGCTGGATAGTGCATCTTGTCTCGACCGCTTTCCCTTGTCCTCTTTTAGAGGATGTTGAGTGTTAACGTGCTCTTTTTTTTTCTTTTTTTTTTGTGGGATGACAGATGACGTCTTTGAAGGGGAAGGGGGTGCATTTGCGGCCCCGGCCGACCTTCCTGGCGATGCCCTTCCCCTCGCTTGGATCGAGGCAGATTTGATTGATTATGGTGACATTCAATGCGTCACGCCTCTTGGTGTGTTGCACCCTTGCCATTCTAGGGTCCGATAGAGCATCGCCTTTTCTTTTTTTTTCTACTATCTTTGGCTTGCCGGCATTTAACTCTCCTACTTTCTTCGAAGTATGCCCCGGCCCCGCCTTTGGTCGGGAAGTGCCGCATCCCGCTCGCAAAGGCGGCTCGGAAGAGCTTGGTATCGGAGTTTCCCCTCCTCGGCCCCCTGAGGCGGCCATGGCGGGGATGGATGCACCCTTGGCGGAGGGTCAGGGTGTTGAGTTGGGTGGCAGCCCTCATCCCGAGGTGATTTTGGTAACATGATATTCGGCAGGGTGTACTCCCTCTTTGTACGGTGCTTACACCTCATTTTCTGGCATCTGGCAGGAGATCCAGGCACCGGCAGGGGTACCAGTGGCTGACCCGCCTTCAAGTACCAGTCCCCAGCCCATCGGAATACCTGGAGGCTCGGTTCAAGCTTCGGACTCCCCCCGGGTTGATGCCATGGTCGACTTGTCTTGCCTTTTCAAGGGTAAAAGTCTGATTTTTTTTTGTATCTCAACTCCTTTGGTCGCGAGACATCTTCTCATTAAATCATATTTGGTGTAGAGATTGATGATGCACTGTCCGAAGGGGCTTCCGCTCCACCTGTCCTCGGGCCATCTTCACTTGGGATAGTGTGGCCGACGATGTCTCCGAAGCTTACCAGTACGAGCCGCCGCCGGGGGAATTTATGCTGAAAAGTGTCGCCGACTTGGAAAAGTCGACTCCGGCCTTCTCTCCCGAAGACCTAAGGGCGGAGTTGCAATCTTTGACGAATTCATACCATCCCCTCGGGACTTCCTATGGATGGATGGATTCGCGCCGTGGAGGCTGTTTGGAGTACTTTTTGTGCGTTACAGCAAGAACGCCACGCTCACATACATTGGGAGAAGGTCCTACAGCCATTACTCGAGAGAGCTTCCCGCGGGCTGGACCAAGCGAGCCTCCGATCCGCTTCTTTAGCTGCCGATGAGGGCGAGGCAAAGGATCGTACGGCCGGGCTAAGCACAAAGTTAAGCTCTATTTTGAGGCGCCTTAGCGAGCTGAGCAAGCTGCAGCTGACCTTAGCTACTGAGGCGGGTGCGGGTCAGGGTGCTCTTCTTGAAGCCGATAAGACTTCTCGGGATGGTTGCGTTGCGCCGAGCCGAAGCGCATGCCGAGGGGGAGCACTTACACGCACTCGTCGAAGCCTTAGAGAAACGGCGGCCCCGTTCTTCTTAGACCGTGGTCGTTATTCATTTTTTTTGTACTAGGTTGAAGACTCGGGGAATGTCCTCCCTTTCCCTTCCCCTTCTTCGTAATGGAAAACTCGTTTGTAGTCGCTCTTTTCGTTCTTTTTCAAACATATTTTCACCATATTTTCTTTGTCACCTCCATCATAAATTGCACTATCCGTTTGATCTTTCATATCCGCCGGGCGCCGCGAAATCACAAAACTCATCCACACCGCGGATATGCCACCACGTCTTCCTTGACTCCATAGAAGCTTCTGCTAACAGGTCACGCAACTGATTCTTCGTCTTCTTTGCGTTCACATTATCACCGCGATCACCCCGGGCAGTCCGCGACTGCACCTTAGTCCCAGAGGACCTGTCCCTTTTAGACCGAAAGTATGAATTTGCAACAATACCCGAAGAAAAACCACTTGTAATGAAGCCATGAAGAAATGTCAAGAGATGTTTCCATCCGTGCCCTTTGTTTCTCCTCTCGTTGAATCTCCACAAGTGATTTGGCTTTAAGGCATGGTGCAAAGTTCCCGCCCGCCGAACAGTGTGTTTCCATGATCTACCATGATTGAAGTTTTCCTTTTTTTTCTGTGGCTGCAAAGATACCGAGAAAGATTCTGCTAATCGAACGTCATATGATGCTATGATGCTTACAGGAGAAACATATTTAATGTTGTTAATAATAGGTGCGTGCTTGGTTGTTTTGTTACATCTTGCAGCCCTACAAGCGCTTCAACATTTAATTATCATATTATCAAAAGTAACAGAGCAAATGTATTCCTCGGATGTGATCCCGTGAAGTATGGCCTTCACAAAACGTGTCAAAACGTGGCCTAGTGCGCATTACATCATATGCCAACTTTGGATGTCCAATGCTTGCTCTTTCTCGACAAAATCCAGCATAGGCGTACGAAACAATAGTCCCGTGAAGAATATGGTCCGTTCAAGGCATTCTCTATTTCCCCGCTTGTGCAAGCCCCATGTCCATTAGAAGATATTCTTCACATGCTAGCAAAAGTCGTGATCACCTAGAACTTCCATCATCTACCGCAGCAGAGGATCCCCTTCACCCTTGTATCCTTTAACAAGGCCTTTTCTTTTGTTTTCATTGCCGTAAGCCAAAAAAATCTGGTATCCCCTATCTCTTTCCTTCATATATTTTTTCGTATGTTGTTCTCTCCAAAGATTTCTTAGGTGTTGCAGGCACTCCTCCCCTTTGCGTGAATGGGCAAGTGTCTTGGTCACGCTAAGGAAGGCATTTCGCCGACCCCTTCTTCTCGTCACCCTGTTAATATCTATGACAATGTTCGGACATCCGTAATTTCTTTTAGATCTTTTTCTTGTTGGTCCCCGCACTTATTCCGACTTGGCCTTTTTCTTTCTAGCACTGCCGCATTATCCATCGAGTCCATGGCTTTGTTGGCGCGCCAAGCGACGTTATCTTTGGCGGTCCGCATGTCGTCTTTCTTATCAACCGGGCCTCCGTCTTCACCGGGCCCGCCGTCCTTCCTTCAAAAGTTGATTTAATGTCACCGCCGCCATTCCAAAGGTTGTCGGGAGACTCATTCTCGTCGCATTCCCAAATGTATTATGTCCTTTTTTTGTTTTCCAACAATTTATTATGCTCTCGAATGTGTATGCGCGTGACACACACGCCCGATTCGGTTGTGCACCAACGCTCCTTCTTTTAGGCCTCTTCGATTTCTATTGAAGCCGTGGCTTGATGCTTTCGATATGTTGTTGAAATTCGCACTCAAATTATCTCCTTGCTTTGATTTTGATTACTCCGGCCCTTGGTGCCGTTCATTTTTTGATGTACAATCGCTGTGTGCTTTTTCATGGAATTTCGTTTCAAAGTAACCCCCACCAAAGCATGACGATTGCGCTTACATCGCCTCTCGTCGCATCTTCCTTCACGTAGCCCTCTAGAACGCGAACAGCGTCGTTGGCTTTACCACGCTTCTAGAACTTCTAGGCATAGCAATTTGTCCCCGTTCATCGCATTAATGTGCCCTTTTTTTTCGATTCCCCCTTTTGTTTTAACGACATGTTCAGGGGATTTCCCGATTGGTTGTAAACTTGGATGTGCATCGGTACGTAGCTCAACTTAAGCGTTGCATTATGCGGGTCAGCTCTTGCCAGTGTCCCTCTTTTTCCTTTCCCCTCCTTTTTTGAACGTTTTTTCGGATGCCTCCTCTTAATCGGATTGCATGAGTTTGTGGCCTTCTAACTGCCTGAATGGGTCGGCCACACTCTTATGTGAAAGAATACCTCCGAATACACGAAAGGAATGCATCGCATAGAACTTTGTTGTCTGTCGGTGCGTCCAAATCCTTGATGAATGTGTTAGCGCACTACTTTCTAGATATTAGGATCACGGTTGGAATGCATTATCCGAACGGGCTTGCCGTAACCTAGAAATCATGGGTAGTGACGTCCTTGCATGCCCGACCTGACCCCACCTGTTCTAGTCCCGCACCTGCACCATTTCTTCTTTTTTTTTTCTTTTTTTTTATTTGCAACCCTCGTCGCAATTAGCTTCTTTACATTTTCTTTCCGAATCAAGGAAACTGTGTAGCGAGGTCTACCCATGCCGCCCGAGAGGTGATTAAGGACACGCCCAAATTTTCTTTTTTTTTTTTTTCGCAACTTTAGCAAGGATGTGGGTAGGAGCCGTGTATTCGAGGCATTTGCTAGCGTTTTAGACATGGCTTCACTCGACATTTGGCCGCAGCCTAATGGTGTTACCTCGACGCCGCTACTCTTTCTGAAGGCATTAACAAGGTGACGGCTTGGTTGATCTTTATTGACCACAAACATTTCAGCTTCTTCCCATTGCTGAGAAATGATGATTTTTTTTAGCGCCACTTTCCCACCAGCTGCCTTGCCCTCAGACTTGGGCAAAGTTTTGATTGTAACAATCGTAGTCACCTACCGGATCTTCTCGTAGGAAGCATGAAGCGATGGGGCCGGTTGCCCCCTTATTGGCTGATTTTTTTTTATTATCATTTTTTTTTTTCGGCAGGAATTCTCGTCCACTTACACAATAAAGTAGCGCAAGCGACCTTTCCCAAAGAAATTTTACGAGCGGGAGATGGTCCTCCTCGTTACCTCGTATATGGTCTCCCCGCACGTCTACTACTAGGGAGATAAGCCTTATGGGAAACGTCTTCGTCATTGGCAACTCAGACCCCCTCCCTAATAAAATTAGGGGGAAGCTCGCCCGTCTATCTTATCGGGTAGAGAAGCTCGCCCGGTCGGATGATTGTTATTGTTTGTTTGTTTTTTTTTTTTTTGTTTCTCTCTTTTTTCCTCTTCTTTTTTTTTCTCTCTTTTTTTTTCTTCTTTTTTTCTCTTTTTTTCTTTTCTTCTTTTTTTTTCTCTTTTTTTTCTTTTTTTCTTTTTTTCTTTTTTTCTTTTTTTTTTCTTTTTTTTTGTTTTTTTTTTTTGCTATTTCTCCTTTTTTTTTTTTTTTTTCAACATTGATTTCAAAGTCGACCTCGCCTTTCCTATGGAATTCATGCTCGGGGGCATAGTACTTTTTGATGTGTTTCCCATCGAGCGGAGGGGATGGGACATTCCCTTTGTCGTCGACCATTGTGTAGGCCCCTCCCTCGAACACCCGATCAATGATGTAGGGCCCACACCAATTCGGAATGAATTTGTTTTCGGGTCGAAATGCCCTGGCATCCCTTTGCTTGATCATCACCAAGTCGCCTTTCTTGAATATTCTTTCCCGACCAACTTGTCGTATGCACGCGACATTCTCGCTTCGATAAACTTTCAAGTGTTCATATGCTTTTAACCTTTCTTCTTCCAGCTCATCGAGTTCGTTGAGCCGCCTTTCCACTTCATCCGGCTCATCCGTGGGGATCCCATGGTGGACCGCCACCCTATACGATGCCGGCTCGATTTCGACCGGGACCACAGCCCCCGGGCTCCATACACCAGGGGAAAATGGCGAACACCCCGTTGGTGTTTTATAAACAAGGCGGTATGCCCACAACGCCTCGTATAGCTTTTGATCCCAATCTTTTCTTTTCGTCGCCAACAACTTTTACCAAAGAATTTGCACAAGGTTTTGTTGAAGGCTTCTCGCCAAGCCATTAGCTTCGAGGGTTGTATACGGTGGATGTCCTCCAATCTATGTTGAATTTGGCCGCCATTTTATATACCGTCCGGTTCTTGAACGGAGTGCCGTTGTCGAGACGATTCGGGCCGGGAACTCCATAACGGAAGATGATATTGTTTCGGATGAATCGTGCCACGACTTCACCCGTGACTTCTCGTGCCGTATTGCTTCAGCCCATCCGGAAAAGTAATCCGTTGCGGCAAGTATGAACTTGCAACCTCTCGGCCGATGGCTTCAAGGGACCGACTATGTCCATACCCCACTCGGCGAACGGCCAGTCGGGGTTGTGGGGTGTAGCCGGGATCGGGGGCGTCTCGCAAAGGACCAAACGCCCGACATTCATGGCATGATTTGGCAAACTTGTCGCAGCTCCTCGAACATAGTCGGCCAATAAAACCCTTTCAACTTGATGGTTATCTTCATCTTTGGACCTCGCTTGGTGGGCTCCACATAGCCCTCTATGGACCTCACTCATGACTTGGTAAGCTTCTTTGTTTGAAAGACATCTTGACAAAATTGCTTTATCCTTTTCGGGACAAGGCGGTATAATTCTCCTTCTATCAATTGATACGAAGCGGCTCTCCGCAATAATCGGACACGCTCGGCTCGATTATTGTGCAAGATACCATTCTTCACATTTACGAGGGGAAGCCTCCAATCATCATCATTGCTTAAGGGATCTTCAATCTGGTCGGCCATGATCACTTCCTGTGTTGCTTGTCCATCATCGGCTTCAAGGGAGCCGGGGAGGAGTTTTCTTTGTTTGATAGTGATTTCTATCACACCCTTCCGGCGGTAGCCTTATCGCGGATGCTAATTTGGCAAGCGCATCCGCTCGGGGAGTTCCGACTTCGCTTGACAGGTGTATACTAAAGATGTAGAACTTCTCGCTCACCCTTCTAGCTGCAGAGTGATAGGCCACAAGCTCTTCTTTCCGTACCTCAAACACACCTGTCATCTGTTGGACCACCAACATGGAGTCGCCAAACACTTCCAGGCACTTGATACCCATTTCGAGAGCAAGCTGCAGCCCGACAATGAGTGCCTCGTATTCAGCTTCATTGTTAGTCAATGGCTCGGGCAAGGCATATGAATTATGTAAAACTCCCTTTTCTCGGGGAGAGGAACACTATCCCAAAGACTCGCTCGGTATCTAAACCTTCCATTGGGTAACTTTTCAGCACTTGCCGCCCCATCGAAATAGAGCTGCCAACATTTAATTTGGGTTTCTTGCACACTGTATGCTTCATCTTCCCTCAACGTTTCTTCTTCTGGCAACATAAGGTTGAGTGGAGAATCCTCGGGCACCGGATGGGCTGCCAAAAATTTCGCCATTCCTTGTCCTTTAATCGCCTTTTCGAGGCATATATTTTATGTCAAATTCCATTAGCATGAGGGCCCACTTGCCCGCCGGCCGGCCAGACCGGTCGCTTTAACATGTATTTAAGCGGGTCAAATTTGGATATAAGTTGAACTTCATGTGACAACATGTAATGCCTTAGCTTTTTACCGCAAACACAAGTGCCAAGCACATTTTTTCCATTGGAGAGTACCGATGTTCCGGCCCAACCAGCCGTCCGCTCAAGTAATACAAGGGTTGTTCTTTACCTTCTTCATTTATTTGTGCCAAAGCAATGCCCCTGTGGATGCATCTAAGGCGGCTATGTACAATATGAGTGGCTTTCCTTTGATAGGTGCCCCCAAAGATCGGCGGGCCGAGGAGATAGTCTTTGATTTCATCAAGGGCTCTTTGGCAAGCTTGATCCCAGACAAACGAAGCTCCTTTCTTAGCCAATCGGGAGAATGGGTGACACCTTCCCGATAAATTTGAAATGAACCGGCGTATATACGCCAATCTTCCTTGAGGGACCTCGCTCTTTGATGTTCCTTGGGGGTGGCAATTCCCTAATGGCTTTAATTTTATCGTGGTCAATCTCGATCCCCCTATATCCGACCACAAAGCCGAGAAACTTTCCACTCGATACGCCAAAGGCGCATTTCATGGGATTCATTTTGAGTTTGTATTGCTTCGAGCCGCTCAAAAACCTTCCTTAAATCTCGACATGGTTTTCTCGGCATCCCGTCTTTATGACCAAGTCATCCACATAACATTCCACCGGATCATGCAACATTTCATTGAATATCTTGGTCATGGCACGTTGATAAGTTGCCCCAAAGATTTTTAAACCGAACGGCATTCTTTTGTAATTAAACACCCCTTTAGGTGTTCGGAATGCCGTGTTGACCTTATCTTCTTCTCGCCATCAATATTTGGTTGTATCCCGACGAGCCATCCATAAAGGAAAAGGTTTCACATCCAATGGTGCCATCTATCATTGTTTCGGAATTGGAAGAGGAAAATCGTCTTCGGGACATGCCCGGTTCAGTCCCGTAGTCGATACAAACACGAATTTGACCATTCTTTTTTCTAACAGGGACTATGTTGGCGAGCCAAATCGGATACATACATGGCTCGATGAAGTCCACTTCTAGCAACTTATCGACCTCGCATTGACTTGGATTTCAAGGTCGTGCCGCATCCTTCTTTGGGCTTGCTTGCTGTGCTTGATCGTTGGAAGTATGGCGAGTTTATGTACAGCCACCGAAGACTCCAACCCTGGCATTTCACTATATGTCCATGCAAAACACTCTTTAAACTCGGATAATAACATTTTGTATTGGGTTTTTTCTTCCTCACTTAGGAGTGCACTGACAAAAATAGGCCTTGGGTCTTCTGGGGTACCGAAGTCTATCTCAACCAAGTCGTCCACTGTGGCCTGCCCCCGTCTTCAATTTCCTCGGGAGCAGGTTGGGCATCGACGAATTCCTCTTCTTCACTTCCCACCACATCGGCTTCACTCGGCACTTGCAGTGGAAGGGGCGGAGCCGTAGGAGATAAGTCAACTATATCGGGGTCAACATTTGGCTGGCCTTGTTGGGCATCATACCCATTTCCGTCTTCGATCGGAGGGTGCACCTCGAGATTTTCGAAGGATGGAGGCTCATCAAACTTAACTTGAACTACCTCGGACAACGAAGTCCGTATCATACGAGACCTCGGGATCATATCCCAAGCCACGGTGCCCTCTTCGGGCTTGGGGATCTTCACCGCAGGGTACCATATTCGTTCAAATCGCGTACCTCTTCATGGTGGCAGCAATGTGGAACTTGGAGTTTGTGACACAAACGTTTAATGGTTCGAGACATCTTTTCATATGTCGGGAGAGTTACTTCCATGTGTTGATCTTGCTCGGCCAACCAAAGTCATCCTGCGGGGCACACTTAGGGTCCCAATCACTTTTGTAATACACCAAGAGGTGACCATCATGAAAAGGGACGGTAAAAGTGTCAAGTCTTCCCACCGTATGTTCTTCCCGCTCGATCGCCATCCACATGACCTCGTGGGGCATGCATATGCTCGCATTCACGGCCTTAGTGATGGAATTTGCTCCAAACTTAACCATTCGGCGCTCCGGCCCTTTCATATGTTGCGGTGGAGGTTGCGGCCGGATCACGAGGCGGTGTATCCTAGCTTTGGCTTCATCCACCATTATTTCAAATTCTTCTTCCTCCTCTATCTCACTAACCTTCTCGCTTTCCTTTGTCGCAGATGACGTGGATGCCCCAACCTCAAAGTACAATTCAAAGACCGCCAAGTGGCATTCACATACTTCAAATGGAGAGCGATCGGCATATAGCCTGTGTTGTTTCCCATCCCGGGAAAACTTGATGCATTGATGAAGAGTTGATGGAACAACTCGATTCTCATGTAGCCAAGGGCGGCCTAGAAGAGCTTTATAGGTTGTATCACGTTCGATCACATAGAATGTGACGTTTGTCTTGAAATCATCCAATGCCATTTCAACTTCGACTTTGCCCAATGCTTGTTCAAAATCTTGGTTAAAACCTCGATATCTTTACACCCGCGACTTTCTCGCAAGTGCGGCATCAAATATAAGGCTTTGAAGGTCTTAAGGGGCAGCAAATTAACGAAGCCCCGGATCTATCAATATCCGACCGACTTCATGCCCGTTCAAATGTCCTTTCATGTACAAAGGTCGGTTGTGGAAAGCGGAGGATAACAACATGTCTTCATCCGTGAAAGTGACCGATGCCATGTATGCTTCACTCCTCTCGTAATTCGCAGCATGTGTCTCGTACGCTTCGGATCTTGAAGTACGGACACAAGGGTTTCTCTCAATTCTTTGCTTAGGGAAATTGCCTCCCATATGCTTAAGGAGACAGGGAATCTTTTCATATGGTGAAGTACTTTTCTATCAGCTCTTTGTTTGGCATCTTTAATGGGAGGCAAAATCCCTACTCCCTTCTTGGCCTCTTCTTCCTGTGGCGGCATGTTGGTTTCATTTTCAGCCGAGCCTTATCTTTTTCTTGCGACTTAACCGCTTGCAAGCGGTCGCCGAACAAATCGCCAGGGTTTCTTCTTCTTCCATGGGTAAATCCCGCCGGGGTACTTCGGCGCAAGCTCTACCATGATCGGCACCATTGCCGAGGCATCAAACCCTTCCTCTTCATCGATGATAGGGAAAATGCACCACCCCTTTGGGTGGTTGCTTTACTTGTGGCGGGGGTGCCGACCTTGGGTTTTCTCCTCTCGAAGTAGATTACATTGTCATTTGTTTTGGCTAATGTGCGACGGCCACCGCCTCCCTCGGCGGCCCCGACCATTCCTTCTCATCGTATGTTGTTCTGAATATAGCTCATCGGGTGGGGGAATACCCACCATATTGCATGTCAAATTCTCCATCCTGCGGATTATGTCATGTACTGTGGTTGTTCTTTCGGTGTCAAGAAGTGCGCTATCCCAAAAATTTGGAGTTTCATCAATTACCGAAAGGGCATCATCTTTTTCCATCCTCGTTTCTTAAATCATGAAGCCACCGCTTCGTGCGTGCCTTGGCTTCCAGCTTCTTCCCATGGGACATATGCATGCAAAGGGGCAGTGGCCCGCGGGCATTCTCGGGTTCGTGTTCTTCCATTTCATCTATCATCATTTGGAGCTTTTGGAGCGGAGTTTTGCGCTCATGAATCATTGTCCCGATCGGGAGGGCTTCTGTACCGTCGTCTTTCTTTTCTTTTTATCTCGCCTTCTTTTTGTTTCTAATCGCTTTTTTCAATGGCGGCACTAGCCGCTATTTTTTGAGAAGTTGGAGGGGGAAGGGCGATGACCGGGGAGCCCTTTTTCTTCTGGGGAACCTTTTCAATTTTTGGAAATTTTTGACGTGGGTAGGTCGTCCTCTCCTTCCGGGGTTGGACCATGGTCCACGAGCCTTCATCCTCTTCGACTTGGGCAACTTCGTGCCGGCTCACGTGACTCTTCGCACATTCTTCCAAGAGCCTCTTCGCACGTTCTTCCATGAACTCGATATTCCCGGCCACCACTTCATCGCGTAGTTTGGTAGATTGCATAGCGTACCGGGTGTCCCGAACTTTCTCCGACATCCCGTGGTTGCTTCCCTTGCCGTTGCAGCTCTTTTCGTCACTTTGGACGTGGATTACATTTGCTCGATGATGCGTCACCGGCCCTCGGGGCGGGTGCGAGTGCCCAAGTGTACCAGCTTCGATGGTGATCACTCCCCTTCGTATCAACTCTTCAATCCGGTGCCTTAAGGCTTGGCAATCTTCGCCATATGGCCATGCATTTGATGATAAACACAATATCTAGGTGGCCTCAAGCCACCGGGTCCCGCGACCTCACCTCGATGGCCTCATAGGCATAATAAGTCCCTCCCGAACACATATGTCGAAGAGGTGCCGGGTCATATGCCTCGGGGAATGAATGGTTATTTGCGGGCCTAGGAACATTTTCCCCGGGGGCACACCGGCGCGGGATGATTTAATTCTTGTTGGCTTGGTAGGTGTTGGACTTCGCCTCGTACCTCTCGACACACGGGCTAGGTGCTCTTCTTGCGACCACTCCCCGCAGAGGGTACTGCCGAGCATTACCGCTAGATGTACCGGCAGGAGGGGGAGAGTACGAAGGTGTTGCACCGCCCGAGGAGTAATTGTCTTCCGGAAACCGGCCCCTCAAAATGGATGGTATGCCGAGTGTAGTTAACAAAACGTCATCTCGCTAGACGTAAGCATCTTTGGTGGAGCCGGGACATCCGCCGACGCATGTAATCCACCATTCCGTTGAACCGAACTTGTTCAGTGTCATCCTCGGTACCCTTGCTCCCCGACTCACCCCGGGCGAGCCACTTCCATGGTCAATCACATTGACAAGAAAATTTTGCATTTGTTTAGGCTTTTCATGGGGTTTTGGGGGATTAACAAGATGTTTTCCCATAGAGAGAGCGTACCTTCTGGATCATCTTTTCTACCATGTCTTTGAACAGAATGTCCTCAATGGTGTGTCCTAGCATCCGGTGGTACCGGCAATAGTTGGGATCATTAGTCTTACTTACCTCGGCCGGCCTCTCGGGGGATGGTAGGCTTACTGTGCTTTTCTTCATACATATATCAAACAATCTCCCGCATTCTCCCTAGCAAAAGAATACGGCTTCTTTAATCGGTCGGCCCAACGCGAGACCCCCACCTTGCCGCGGTGGCCTCTCGACCGCCGGGAGGTGAAGAGGATGAGGCTCCCTTTCCCGTATTTTCACCGGCCGGAAGCCGGAACAAAGTCAACAATGTTGACATCCTTGGCCACATATCCTTTGTCTTTGTTAATCTTGGCTTTGGCGGTCGACATAGCCGGGTTCTCGCATAGAACATCTCTAACTCGATACTACCCCGTTCGCCCGTCAAATGACTTGATATTTGCAATGAGCATCTTTTCGAGCAATTCGGAGCGTAGGCCTCTTTTGCATAGTCCTACAGCCTCCTCCTCACCGACCGGGGGTTTGGGCATTTCATGCTAAAGTTCCGCCATCTTTTCACATAGTCAACGGCGGACTCATCTCTTCTTTGCCTCAACGAAGTGAGCTCCACCAATGTCACAAATTTCGCTCCGTGAGCTTGAAACGTTCAATGAATTTTCGCTGTAAATCCTCCCAATTGGCAACAGAATTTGGTTTAAGTTTCGAATACCACTCGAATGCAGCTCCGGTTAAGGTAGTTGCAAAGTATCTAAGCAAGTACGATTCTTCGAGGGCCAACTCGCCCATGTGAGTAACATACATTGCCAAGTGTTCTCTCGGAGAACCCCGCCCATCAAACCTGGGGCACTTGGGGATCTTCGTAACTTCTGGGGGCAGCCTTCTGAATTGATGGTGGATAGGGTACGGCACCCGGTACAAGTCCACCATCGTCAAGCCATCATCATGCTCGCTAGCTTTGCATCCACGATGCGTTCTATCATGATTCTTTGAGAAACTGCCGCATGTTCAGGTGGAACGTGGGGGGCTTGGTGAGCCACTGGAGGCTCAAAATCTTGGAAATCGACCTGCACACGAGGTGGGGCAACTGGGTGTTGAACAGACCCCGAGGAAACACGGGTGCCGGCGGATCCATCCGGACATTTGGCGGAATTTCGCAGCCTTCGACGGGTCTAGCATGGCGTGGGGACCGAGCTTGGGCTCACGAAATCACGCAACATAGCCCCGAGTTCTTGATTTTCTCTCCATAAATCTTCCAATGTTATGTTAGCCGGCACGGCTTCGATCAACATGATGGTCTCCCAAGTTTGGCTCTTCATTCTCTTCGGGATGTAGCACTTCTCGTCGCCGTGGAGGAGGTGAGAGAACCGCTGATGGAGTAAGGTCGCTATCTGTTCTTGTCGGCGAGTGACCGGCCCGGCACGTTGTGCTACTCGGGGGGCATTTACGGTCTCCTCGGCCCGATTGTTCATACTGGATGCATAACAAGTGTAGACACGAATTCGCCCCTCCTGTATGCTAGCTTGCCGACTCCGTGGGGCTGAGCTGGGAGGAAATGCAAGTCGATCCAAAACTGACCGACGGGGTACTTCATCACAATGCTCTACTCCATCTATACTATGTGTTACTACGTGTATTGCCGGGTGCGGTCTAATTGACACCCTCGGCATGGTCGCTTTTCACTTAAGGGGGATTGGAACATCCTTCCCTTGCCGAGCATCAGCGGGCATGAACACGAGCCCGATTCTCGTCTTGCAATTTCTCGCTTATCAACCCAAACCTCGGGATATTTTGGTGCTTCCTTCTCCTCGAGCCTTAATGGCCATAGGAGACTTGGTGACTCGTTGGGAACTTGTTGACTTTACCCCGCCGAGAGCTTGCCGGGGCGTTGGAGCATACTCTTTCTTTTTGAACTTGCTTTTGTAGCTTGCCTCGGCACATAGGCCGGTTTCAAGTTACTTGGACCGGACACGGGGTAACATTGAGCATTCTCTTGAACTATTCCCTTTCCTTTTGATCTTACCGTTGTCGGAACATCTTTGATCGCTTGGAAAAATACTTGCTTTGTGGTTGTTGTGTTTTCTACCATACGCGGAATTCTTCTTTGGAGCTTGCCCCGGTCTTCATGACATGTGAGGACAGATGGGTGGTTGTTAAGGGTGACATGCCCTCGGCCTTCATGGCTTGTGAGGAGCATTGGGTAACCCGAGAAGTTGGTGTTCGACCAGCATCGGTAGCTTTTGGGAATTGTGGTGGGAAAAGCAGGGCGGACATGCCCCCGGCTTTCTGGGCTTGTGAATGTTGACGGGTGGGCGGCTGGCATGGCTTGCCCCCAGCCCTAGCAGAACTTAGGTGTGAAACTATTATTTTAGGAGCGGCCTCATAGCACGCGCCGCGCCGTCATTCTCGATGACAACTATGCTTGGTGGTGGAGCTTCTCGAAGTGCAAGAAACCGGTTAGACAAAGTTGTCACGGGGTTCTCGAACTTGCGCGGAGCATGGGGGTGGCGAGCTAGGTCACCCTCGGCGCACACCTGGGCCTGCCCATCAGCGAGCGCCTGGCGGGAGGCTTGCTTTGGTGGGGTTCTTCTTCGGCGAGGTCGTCGCACAGCTGGTGCAGACGGGCCTGCCGTCACTGTGTTGGCGGTGAAGGTGACCGACTTGGTCATCACATCTTGCTTCTCTTCATCCTGTTTCTGGGACAGCTTGGTGAGTTCGTTGTTGGGAGCTTCGACTTCGGCCTTGCCAGAAGGAACATCATTCGGCTCAATCAGGAGAGCCGGGATGGTACCAAGGCAATCGTGCCTCTGGATGACAGTGCGAAGGCACCGAAAATCAAGGGGACGTCGAGAAATCCCCGCCGGTCTCGGATGTAGTCTTGGGAGAAAAATACCCCATCGTCAGCGCCCGGCATTGAACCTTGCAAAAACAAACCGAAATGCCGGTTAGAGGTTGTCCTAAATGTCCGTCTTGTTATGTCACCATGGCAGAGAGATGAGGGGAGAGAGAGGTCCCACCGGGCGTGCCATTTGTACGAACCTCGCGATTATCGTTTTGTTATTGTATTTTTATCGTTATCTTACACCGCTCCATCTTTTTTATTTATTTTTTTTAAAACTCTTTTCGTGGCGGAAATTGCGGTTAATCTTTGGTAAAAATTTTTCGAGGGATAAAATAAAATATTATATTGTGCGGATGCGACAACTTTTTCCCTCGTTTATCGTTTTGGCGCAAAAATCCTCAACAACGATGATGACAAGATTCTCGCTCCACCTCTTTCGGTATAAAAAAAATATATTTGATGATTATTAGAGTTATTATAAATAACATGGCGAGGTTATGGTGTGGGTTCTTTAAATTATGGTCTGACCTCTCTCCATCAATCCACGAATGGATTCGATGTTAATTACACTGAGCGGCGGCTCAGTAACCCCTGATTAACTGCCATGGTAACACATTCAAGACGGGACAAATGCAAGGAAGAAAATATGTGTTTGCTTTTTTTTTGAATGTAAATAATGAAACAACAAGCAGGAGTATCGGCACTGCCTCCCCTCTCCCATTATTTCCTTTTTTTTATGTCTTCTTTCTGCTTCCCTCTCCTTCTTTTTTAGGATTAGGTCCGGGGCTAGAAGGCGGCATCTGCCTTGAATCTAGCCTCACGGTCTTCTCTCTTCTTTTTTTGATCCAATGCTTTGTGATTCCACATCCAACAAGCGGTATTTTCCCGATCGGGGATCGACCGACTTGCTAGGTCTTAGACATGATACCCACGACCCGGCATTTCCTTTTAGTGGACGGCCGGACCGATGGGCGTTGGAGATTTTCATCCATTACCCGGTATTTCCCAATCGGGGATTAACCGGATTAACGGGGCTTGGAATTTTCATCCATTACCCGCATTTCCCGATCGGGGATTAACCGGACTAACGGGCCTTGAAATTTGTTCGTCGGCATTGCTCGTTTGGGAGCGAGCCGAGTTGATGAACTTGGGTTTTCATCCATTACCCGTATTTCCCGATCAGGGATGAACCGGATTAATGGGTCTTGGGATTTGTTCGTCGGCATTGCTCGTTTGGGAGCGAGCCGAGTTGATGAACTTGGGTTTCGACTTTTGTTCGACGGCGTTGCTCGTTTGGGAGCGAGCCGAGTTGATGAAATTGGGTTTTGGACTTTGTTGTCGGCATTGCTCGTTTGGGAGCGAGCCGAGTTGATGAAATTGGGTTTTCATCCATTACCCGGTATTTCCCGATCGGGGATGAACCGGATTAATGGGTCTTGGACTTTTTGTCGTCGGCATTGCTCGTTTGGGAGCGAGCCGAGTTGATGAAATTGGGTTTTCATCCATTACCCGGTATTTCCCGATCGGGGATTAACTGGATTAATGGGTCTTGGACTTTTTGCGGCATTGCTCGTTTGGGGAGCGAGCCGAGTTGATGAAATTGGGTTTTCATCCATTACCCGGTATTTCCCGATCGGGGATGAACCGGATTAATGGGTCTTGGACTTTTTGTCGTCGGCATTGCTCGTTTGGGAGCGAGCCGAGTTGATGAAATTGGGTTTTCATCCATTACCCGGTATTTCCCGATCGGGGATTAACCGGATTAATGGGTCTTGGACTTTTTGCCGGCATTGCTCGTTTGGGAGCGAGCCGAGTTGATGACTTTGGGATTTTTCGGGTGAGCCGTTGGGGATTTCTCTCTCATCCACTGACTGATACCTCCCGGTTGGGGATTGACCGGATCGGTGGGCCTTCATGGTCCGTTGGGGGTTTCTCTCTCATCCGCCAGTCGGTATCTCCCGATCGGGGATTAACCGAGCTGACGGGCCTTGATGGTCCGTTGGGGGTTTTCTCTTTCCTCCACCAACCGTTGGGGGTTTTCTCTTTCCTCCACCAACCGTCGGGGGTGGACTCTTTCCTCCACCAACCGTTGAGGGTGTTCTCTTTCCAACCGTCGGGGCTTTCTCTTTCATGGTGGAGTTGGGTTTTTCGTTCATGTGGGTTCAATTGGAGTTTGATCATCATGGACTTAATGGGCCCACTTTCCATGTTAATGGGCCTTGGGTCGATCTCATGCCCACCTCGGTTGAAACCGGATTGGGCTTGAATGGACCGAGTTTGATGTGCTTGGGATGGAGCCACATGACATTGAGCTTCCTTTAAAAATGGTTGATCGGGCCTTGTAGACCTTAATGGGCCTAAGTCCCACCTTAATGGGCCTTGGACCGGTCTCTTGTTCATGTTGGGTCAAAGCCTAATTGGGGCTTAGTTGATTGGACTTGGCTCATTTGAAATGGGAGCACATGGTCTTGCATTTCATTCGAAGATGATCAATTGGGCCTCGAAAGCCTTAATGGGCTTTGATGAGTGATTTTTTTTCTTAGGACCTTAGTTAATTGAACTTGATTTATTTGAAATGAGGTCACATGATCTCGATCCACATGGATGATGGCTAATTGGGCTTTGAGAGCCTTGATGGGCCTTGATGAAATGGGTGATATTCCTCCTTGCCTAATGGGCCATTGATTGCTTGATGCCTCACATGCCATCATGGTATGAGATGATGTGATCTTCATATGCTATCATGGTGTGAGATGATGTGATCTCCACATGATCTTCATGGTGTGAGATGATGTGATCTTCATATGATCTTCATGGTGTGAGATGATGTGATTTTCATATGCTCTTCATGGTATGAGATGATGTGATTGACCCCATGGTATACCTTGGGACTTAGCCAATTCCATGAGAAATGGACCTTGGGCTTCCTTCTCTCCTTGCACTCTCTTGGACAATGGGGCAATGGGGAGAGCCTTGCACTCTACGTAGGATGAACTTGGGGAATGTTGCCTCTCTCCTCTCCAAGAGGAATTCATGGGTTTTTATATGCTAAAAGAGGGGGGTATTTTGGTCCACAAAATGCCCCAACTTCTCCTTGTTTTTGAGGATGTGAGAAGAGGGGAGGGTAACTTTGGAAATATTTTATTATGCCTTTTGCTTTTGGGTAGGTGTGAGGGAAAAAGGTGGGGGCATTTTGGGCTTTGGTCACCTTTATGGAGGGTTGGGGTGGCCAATTACACAAAATGTCCCTCAAATTACTTTTCAAGAGGATTTTCGCATGGCCTATTTGGGACAACTTTTGGGCCCTCCCCTCTTGAAAATTTGAGGCCCAAATGGCCAAAATGAAGGCCCAAATGTATGTGCATGAGTCCAATGAACCAATAGGGACCATTTAAGCCCATTTGAGAGCTATTAGGGGGGGGGTTTTATTCCCTCCACACAAATTTAAACAAACTTAAACTTACTAATGAGTAGTTTGATGTTATAACTTAATGGGAGGAATCTCACCTCCTTTTCTTCCCCCCCTTCTTCTTTTTCTTCCCCCTTTTTTTATATACATTTTTTTTTTGCCAACAGACATCATCTCATGCTTTTTTTCTTCTTCTTTCTTTTTTTTTATTTTTTTATCCTTCCCTTTCTTTCTTTCTTTTTTTCCACTCCTTTTCATCATTTTTTTTTTAACCTTACAATCAATAAATGAGAGAAACAAAAAGTTTAATCTGTTGCCCTTATCTACTGCGCCTCTTATCAACACTGTTTTTTTTTTATTTAATAATCATCAAAGTCCTGCTGATTACTTCAGGACAAACGACCCCCCCCCCTTCGATTTTGACCGAAGTCAACATCTCCTCTCTTCTATTTTCTTTTGCTGGACATGGCATTCGATTCATCATTTTCATTTTTTTTTACTACCTGGGGGGTCGTGGCATGGCATCAGCTCCCCTGCCCTTCAATTTTGACCTCAGTCAAAATTGACTTGGGCAGCTCCTTAATCAGGTGAGCAACGGCGTTCCATTTGATATGTATATTTTTTTCAAAATTGCCCTCGCGGCAGACGATGGCGCGGGCTTCTCGCAGCGAGGCAGAAGCTTCTAGAGGGGGGGCACTCCTGTCTATCCACCCCCGCTGGTGTTGTTCCCCATTTACCCCCTGATTTTTGTCACGGCGCTGCCTCCCCCCATCTCCTGCGGGGCTTTGAGCTTCCAACGGGGGCGTTTCTGGGCCTTCCACCTCTGCTGCTCGCCCTGGCAGTGCGAGGAGGACAGTGGCAGCTACGCAGACCAGGCGGCTTGCAGGGGTGTCCGGCGGTGGCCTTGGCGGCGTCTGGTGCTCAGGGAGGTCTCCTTCTTCCTCGCGCAGCTCCGGAGCCTTGTGCAAGGCTTTGCCCAGCGGCATCCGGCGGCGAAGGGAGCTCTTTTCCCTCACGCGGCCTCGGCTCTTCAAGCCCCCGCGGCGACTGGTGCGAAGGCGTTCCCCGTCCTGCCCGAATCAGCAGGCTGATGCTGGCGCGAGTGCGACCGGACTGCTACAGCTGCAGCCCGGGGGCGACGACGGCTCGAGTGCGACCGGACTGCTGACCGGACTGCTACATCTGCAGCCGGGGGCGACGACGGCTGAGTGCGACCGGACTGCTACAGCTGCAGCCGGGGGGCGACGACGGCCTCCCTTCCTCCATTTCTGTCTGGGGCCCTTGCTGCGAACGGGCTCTTCCGAGCTGCTGTCCCACCCCTCCGACGGCTTCGCGGCTCCTTTCTCTTCTTCACCAGGTATCCTTGGTCTCAGACCTCCTCCTACGCAGGGTTGCGCTGAAGGTCCTCCCTCACGGCCCCTTCCCTTTCTATATTCAGCGACTCCGGCTGTCGATTTGGGCCGCGCGTGGTTTCGCTCGGCAGTGGCGGCGTGGGAAGGCGCAGCGCACCCTCGTCGCGTGAGCACCCTTCCAGGTAAGGGCCTCCCCTTCCTCTTTTTCTTGCCGAGCCTTCGTCGTTTGCCGTCGTCATTGCTTCCACCCGCTGCTCCCTCTCTTCTTCAGGCTGCCCCTCCCGGGTCACAGCGCACAGGGGTTCCGGGGCTGAGGACCCTGGCAGCTTCCCCTCTGCGTTTCTTTTCGGCTGCTTCTCTCCCGCTTGTAGGGAGATCGGCCTTCCTCTTCTGGTTTTTTCTTTTTAGTTTGCTGTGCGAATAGGCTCCCTGTTGTGGGTGGTGTGCTCGGCTGTGACCGAGGGTCTGACGCAAGTGGTGCTTGCAATCGTAACTTGCAGGTCGGGGTTCGACTGCCTGGTGTACTCAAGTCGGCCCTGTTTACGGAGTGCGTGGGCGGTGACAAGGGGACTCCGCTGCAGGTCTGCCGGCATGGAGTCATGTATCTCCCCCCTCTTTCTTTTTGTTACTTTGAACAGATTACCGCGCCACTTGATACGTTCTGATCTTGGACTAGCCCCTTCGTAGCATGCATCAATTTTTTTGAAACAGAAGGTTTGCCTGGGGCGATTGGTGTGTCTAACATGGGGCTGAAACCAGCGGAATGCTCTTCTTCTTTTTTTTGATAGACGGGATTGAATGACTCCGGATAGGGCTCAACGAGTGGATGAGGTCGTCGTCGACCCCTCCGTTGGGGGATCGTTGGCGTTCGACCTAAAGAAGATGACATTTGTCTCCGACCACCCTTCCGGGGAGCCATGGCCGGCTGACTTAAAATAAATGAATAAATAAATAATCACCGAAAAAGCGGTCGTCAACCCCTCCGTTGGAGGACCGTTGGCGTTCGGCTTGGATGAAGATGACATATGTCTCCGACCATCCTTCCGGGAGCCATGGCCGGCTGACTTAAAATAAATGAATAAATAAATAATCACTGAAAAAGCAGTCGTCAACCCCTTCGTTGGAGGACCGTTGGCGTTCGGCTTGGATGAAGATGACATATGCTGGCGACCATTCCCTTTGGGGTTATGGTTCGTTGGTTTAATAAACCAATAATAACTGTTAATCACCCTATGCCATGATTCGCCTTGCTTCGAGTAGGCCAAGCTGCCATTATACCCCTGAGTAACAAATGGTCTTATCGTTATTTCATTTTTTTTTCGTGGCCCACGCACATGTGTTGATTGTTTTTTTCTGTCAACAGTTATTGTCTTCCGAGCATGTTTCCATTTCCCTTTGCATAGAAATTGTGCTATTCCTAGTCAACTTCTCCCTGTCTTTTTTTGTCTCATGCATGAATCTCATACTTTTCCTTATGGTAATATCACATTAATGTGTGCTGATTGGATCTGCTTAATTTATCATTTGTTGTGACTTTCTACATTTTAACAGGAGGATATTTTGATCAAACTTGATGCTCCCACTGATTTGTTGGGTTCTCGACATGGCATAACCACCGTCGTGTGTCTTGTTTTTTTTTTTTTTTTTTTGGCGGGGTTAACAGTATGCAATGATTTGTTATGTTTCCCACAACATCATCACCATAAGGTTAAAAGGGTCTTAGTCCACGCTAGCATGTCATTGTTATATCCCATCTTTGCATAAGGAGAGTTTTGAAAATGCATCAAAAAGTGGTAAGAGCATAAATTAAGATAGAAGACTATATCTTAGTTTACATGAATGTTTACAATCTTATCATATTAAAATTAAATCACTATTGTAGAATCAAATGATAAATCAATGATAAATCACCAGTTGCATGACATACTGGATGCCAATAGGCACAATGGTGCATACTTCTTTGACTGGTTTAGATACAAGAGATTTGTTCTCAGGGTTGATCGAATAACTAACTTACTTAAGAAGTTAGTGTCTCCTAAACCATCTAATGATTTGGTGTCTCCTAAACCATCTAATGATTTGAGAGAAAATGAGATCTTCACTTCACAAATTTATAAGAAGATGCATTGTTGGCCCTATATTGTATGCCAGCCTCTATTTGCAAATAAGTTTCAAAGACAACATGAATAAATGAACATTAGATACATCATGGCTCATCTTAATGAGATATTGAGAGCAAGATAGACAACATTACATCTTTGATACTTCTTGTTAGTGAGATCAATAGAAAGAAAAAAGTTCATTAAATGGGAAGAAAGGGCAAAGTTGAGGAGATCAAGAAAATAGAGCCCAATTAAGACAAAGGATAATACTTTTAAACCATGATGATGGCCACTAGAAGAGTAATTATAAATTGTCTTGCAAATAAAACAAGGAGGCAGGAGAAGCTTCAATTATCTTACTCATTGATATATACTTTGTTCGAATAATATTTATTTATTATGAGCTTATAGGAATGATAATTGTTCTTTGACTTTGAATGAAAAAGTATTTGCCAGTAGGAGCTTGATAAATACTTTGTTTATATTAGATATGGAAGGTCTCATGATATGTGTAAATGCTCCTCTTAAGAGGTTGGGTTATATGCATCAACCCATTATTTGGCATTATAGACTTGGTCATATCAATGAGTAAAAAGACTCAAGTAGCTCCATACGGATGGAAGCATTAAGGTAAATGATTCTTAATCATTAACTATGTAAGAGTCTTATCTCTTGAGAAAAATGACAAACTCTTCATTTAGTAGACATGGAAAGAGAGCCAATGAATTATTAGAACACATACATTCAAATGTATGTTGACCCATATCTATTAAGACTAAGGTATATATTTCTACTTCATTACTTTAGTAAATGATATCTCTAGGTAGGGATATATATGTACTTAATGAAGTTCAAATCCAAGGAATTAAAGAAATTTCAAGAGTTTAAGAATAAAGTAGAGAAATAAATAGAATAAGTATCAGAACACTTTGATTTGATCTAGGAGAGGAATACTTAAGTACATATATAATTTACTTAAATATTTGATGAATGATAGAATCTAATCTTAATGAAGATCCTATATTTAGAATCAGATCAATTGAAAAACTCAATTTTTAAATATCCTCTCTACTCTGGCTAAGAATTTAGAGTATTATCACATAGGACATTCTCTCTCACATATTGAGAGTGGATGATCCATTGTTGTCCACTCAATTACCTTCATCGGCTTTCTCTTGTACCCAATCCATCGCTATACTGGACCATCAAAATGCTGACCCATAAGTCAATGGTCAAACTATAAGTTATGCCCAATAAAGCATCTTTGGAGACTCAGGTCACAAGTCCAACCATGCAATCTTGAAATAGATAACCATGATAAATAAACCAATAAGATATCATTTAAATTTTCTAATTTGGTAAGTTCAGTGAACTCATATGACTAATGATCACTTATGTGTAACTCAATGTCTCCATACTAATGATGAGTGAGATCGATCACCCTCATCATACGAGAAAACATCACATACACTACTTTATCTAGATCCTTGAGTCCCATCTCAAGGATCCTTTGACAAGAAATATTTAGATCACATATCTTTAGATGATCAATCTCATTATCATGTTCACATCATGATTCGATCATCATTGTATGTGATCAATGACTTCATTATGAATTACACATCTAATAAGAGCTAGTAATGAAGATTTGCCTAATTAATTCAATAAGATATTTCTATAAATGTTGAATCATATTATATATGATTGACTTCCAAGGCATACATTTCTATCAGATAATGGAAAGGTTCAATAAAGATAATATTATCTCCAAATTTATTTAGAATCATTAGATGTGATTTGTACCCTACTTGATTGGAATGTCGTTAAATTTATTGTCAGATAACATATTTAATTTAAAAGAAGTTGTTCTTTTAATTAGCCTACAAAAATAAATTATGAGCCTAATGGGTCACACATAATAGAATTGATCCATTAGTTTAGAAGTATAGGCATAATTTATATAAATTGAAAGTTTTTGTAAAAGTTTTGATTTTTATAAATGATAGAGAATCAAGCCAATCCCTATCAAACAAAGAGTGAAAATTTTATGGCAAGCCTTCTCTAGCATGCTCTCCCACCCTCCTGAAGGTCGTCAGTACATGGTGGAGCTTTGTCAGGGACAAGTCAAAAAGTCCAATGTGTAGGAAAACATGTCTACATAGGTAGTTCGTGTGGATACCAGTAGAGATCATGCACTTCAATGGCTTGGAGAACATGGATATCTACGTTGTCCTCTAGTCTTGAGGAATTGGTTGAATCCTATCAAGGTAGATTCAAAGTTGTTCAATTCTAGTTTTTTTGGTAACATTGTCCTATTCTAATCATGACACCAACAATTAAATATGAGGAATCATTGCTTCCACTTTGCAAAGAATGATTCCTTACATTGAAATCCAAGGAATCATCATTTTTATAGGTGTCACATCATATTCAAAATGACATATGACACAAGGCTAAATAAGTGTGATGCCCATATCAAGGGTAAATACTAAGTTCCAAGGGGTGTGTAAACATATGAAGAGCATCCTACCCATGAGTAAGAAGATATTCTTTGAAATACACCACACAAAAATTCTATACACCTCTATGCACATATGTCATGAATCTCTTGTCTATGTTGAGAAATTTTCTTGCTTTCCCATCCTAACAAATATGTACATAAATATGGCATCATCTTAAGTTCTCTAAGTTCTATAGATATCATAGACATTTTACATCATTGAAATAGTAGGAATACAACAATTCAAGTATATCCACTAACAAAAGTTGTGTAATGGTAGAGATGTCCTTAGAAGAGGCCATTACTTATTAGCAACTTAGATTGCATTCGAGAACTCACAGGAAGCACTTATTTTTAACTTTTTATTAAAAAGAAATCCTTTTTATTTGCACTGACATGTTTGGATATGTAATAGCTAGAATTTCTCCATCCCATCAGGGGCAAAAGTAAGTTGGTAAAATGTTCTCCCGTCAATTGCTCTGCCCATATGGCAATGTTGACATCCTACCTCTTCTTGCTTCTTGAGTGTTTTGAAGTAGAGCACCCTAGACTGATCCAGCTATGTCCTCTATAGAGTAGGAGGCACTGAGGAGTGTACAATTGTTCAAGCTAAATTTCTCCATGCCACCACCGCTCACTCCCTTGATGTTCCTCTCCCTCCCACCATCGTGACCTCCTCACCTCATGTTTTCACCTTGGCATCTATGTAATTTAGGGTTCTTGGAGTGTATGCCATCCGTGATAAGGTCAATGGCATTAGAGATACCACCCTCAAGGCCTTAAATTCCTAGAACAACTACCTTATCATCACCTAGTGGGTTATTCTGACAGTATGTTTAATTGAAAGAAACATCCTTTCTTTTTTGATGGTGCCCTATTCTCATCTTCCACCTTCTTACAACTCCCCTTGCTACCTACCAGCTAGTAAGTATGCGTTCAATGTCTATATTCAGGTTGGATGTGGTCTTCGACGTCAATGAGAGAAAATGTGCTACTACGCCCTTGACAAAGGCCACAATTCCATGCCCATCAATCTAAATGAGGTGATAAGGGCCCCACAAAAAGTCAGGGGTGACAGAGTTCCTCTCTTCACAGTAGGATCAAGGATTGGAGGCCACCAATATGTTGGGCCCCTTCTTGGAGGATCAGGTAATGCTCTCCAAAGACTAAATCTCCGACAATTATCATTCATGACACATTCACTACTCATGGTACTATGGCCAACATCAAGTATCTCATGAACAAAGATGACTTGTAACTAAAACAACAACTTCTCCTTATTTCCATGTTCTATATGATATCATATGTGATAGAAATTTATGCCTTACAAGCCAAATATAAATGATATAATTTGACAATTCTTACGATGTTTTATTCAATTAATCTTCTTTTTTTAGTATTTGGTCCTACCAAATATTTGTATCATAACAAAGTGCTTAATTACATGAAATCATGATTAGATCTTGATGAGATCACTATAATGCGATCAATTACCTAAGGGTATGTGATCTAAATGTTCTTAGTTTTAGGATACTTGAAAAAAAAACATTAAGAATACAAATAGATTATTATATATGATATATTCTCATAAGATGAGGATGACGAATCTCATTAGTCATTAGTGCTGAGACACTAAGACACAAGAACGAGTTAAATAAGTTTATTGAATCGATTCAACTTAGAAATCTTGGATGATATTTTACCTAATTGTCAATTAGGGTTTTCTATCTTCATGCATGGTTGGACTTTTAATCAGAGTCACCAAAGATATTTTATCGAATGTATCTTGTAATTTGGCTAGCAACTTATGAATCACTAAAAAGATGCTTCAGTATAGTTAATAGATCAGGTAGAAGATAAAATTGATAAAGGCAATTAAGCAGAAAATATGGGATTATTCACTCTCAGTAAGTGAGAGAGAATTTTCTATGAGATAGTACTTTAAATCCATGGCCAAGGTAGAGAGGATAATTGAAAAAGTATTTTATAATTGATGCAATTTTCAGTACATGATCCCATAATGTTGATATATCAAGGGGTTCACAATCTATATCTTATCCCTATTTGATCAAGGTATTGGATGGATGAGAGTTTATATCTATGTAGTAATAGATGATGAAAAGGCTTAATAGAGATAAGATCATCTCTAAAGTTGTTTGAGATCATAGAATGTGGTTGTTGTGGGTGCAGTCTTTGGGGGAGAACCACACCACTAACCCCATGAATGTTCAGCCCTTGACATCACTCAGTCCTAGGATAGGTTCAAGTATAAGTAGAAGAAAGAAAAAGAAAAAGTAAAGAAGAAGACAATGTGAAACTGATTGTGTGAATGTGGTTGTCAGGTACTATGAGCTCCGAATGCAAATAAGGGGTTACATGTACTAATCTACATGCATATGTAGGGAGATGTGTATGTGGGTTCAAACTTTATTTTCTTTGGCCACCTGAGGATGAGGAGTTTGAAGTGCTCTCTATAGTTTAGAAGCACCTCGGGTTTAGATGCTTTTATCTTTAAGCTTTAAGTGGGTTTATCTCAAATGCTTCAATCTACAAAATCTATAACAAGAAAGAACTAATGATGAAGTGTAGCATCTGCAAATGAAACACACATGAATGGCTAATGATGTGGTGTAAATTGGATTGGGGCTAGATACTAACCCATTTTTTGGTATTTTTAGATGTATGGATGCAATAACAATGATAAAGGATATGGATGAATGTGCTATGACAATGACAAGGTGCCAGGAACAAACAAAGTGAATCAAAAATTAAACACAATGAACTCCATGGTATGAACACTCTACCATCGGAATGCCTTTCTTACCATGCCTAGGAGAAGGATGCCTCTATCAAGTATAGTAGAGAGCATAGATATATCTCATAAGAGTCTTCTTGATGAAGCTTATGCACTCCTTCCGAGTGAGGATTAGCCTCAAGATGTTTGTAGGACTCCTCATTTTATAAAGGGGCCTTTGAATATTGCAATGATGAGGCAAATGGCGAGAAATCTACCAAGGCATTCAGTGTTTCGTTGAATGTGCCATAGACATGTCTATTCAAGCAAATGAGACATAGGGGAGTATCTAGCAACATTATGCCTTCAACTATAGTTAATTAAAACCCTAATTAAATATGTGTGGTTTGTAGGTTGTCAAACTTGCCTCTAATTAGAAGCTTCATATGCCAAAATACTTTTAATTAAGTGCCTTATTAAGGACTATTTAAACTTGGCTAGATCAAGATTTCAAAATTCAAATCCTTACCTAACTAGACACATATAAGGAGTCTAGTTGCATTTAATTAAATGCCTAATTAGATAGCAACTGATTCCTAAAGGTCCAACATTTTGGGTAGTAGTTGGATTCCCGCAAATTAAAAGCATCAAAGAGGGAGATGCCAACAACTATGTGGTCAACAACACTTGTGTCTCCTGTTGTGGACACCCAAAGAGGTTGTCCTTTGTTCATCTCCTAGTTGATGAGAACAAATTCCCAAGGTAGATTCCTAAACATTAAATTATAAAACATAAGATTTAGGCTTTACATTTGGGCCAATTTAGTGTGTCTATAACTTGCTTTGCATTGATGTTAGCTTTATGATAGAGTGACATGAAGTAAAGTTGACATGAGCATAGGAAGGTGTAGTAGAATGGAATGGTAACATACTAAAAAGGTAACCTAAAGTTGTAGATTTAGACACGCACATAAAGACCTAGTTAGGTAAAGAAAATGCCACCAAGTTCTAGAAATCATCATCATGTTCTATTAACCCATACCATGGCCAATTGTTTAAGGAAGGGGTCATGGTCATAGAGGAGTTAAAAGATAGCCAGCCCCCAAGGTGGGGAGCTTTAGACTTTGGCACATATGTTCATCATCAGTTAGGAACCTAAACTATGTGGTGTGCCCAACCATTGAAGGGCTTAAGAGAAATTGAATAGCAAAATGGAGGTTGCCAATTGGTTTAGAGTGAGCCCTTAGGTTTGTTAGCGTAGATAAAAGGAGTCATGACTTTCTCATTCGCACCTCTAATGTTTCCCCATGTGACCTAAAACATGACCTTGACTGCCATCATAGTTGCTTGGCATCGGGGTTGACATTCGAGAGAGAAAAAACTAGACTACCTAGTCAAATTCACCTTTTCCCGTGAAAAGGAAGGGCGGTCTGGTTTGAGGTAGATGAGAAGAAGAAAAGGGATGGCGGAGGGAAGGTGGTTGAAATGTTTGGTCGTAAGGTAACTGCAAGTTTCAATGAATTAAGAAAAATGTTTTGACCTATGTACCTAGGAGATGGTATATGTGAATTCTAACTTCTTCTTCCTTAGTCTGCCGAAGATGAGGAGTCCATTAATCTAGTTTAATATGTTTCTGCACAATTCAAAGACATTAAAACTAGTGAAAAGTGTATTATAACTAAGTGGAATGTATGGTTAATGAAGAAAATGGCATAAAAATGGCAATTGGAAAATAAATGAACAGATTGGGGCAAGTCATAGATGCAATGCAAAAATGAGTAAAGACAATGCTAATTGAATAAAAAGTGAAGAGAGATGCGCAATGATTCAAATTTGAGTAAAAATAGGGAACAAACAATGTTTTGACTAGAAGTGTTCTTGGCTGAGGGTGTGCAACTGACTATCTAAGGGTGCATGGACACATGACTTTGACCAGGGGTGCTCTGAAGCCAAGATACTGAGGCACTATTGCAAGGAGATGATAGGGATGAGTTCATCTATCCAACAAAGAGAAGGAAGATAGGGATATCGACATGTTAGATATGTATCCATACCATAAAAGTAAAATGTGTATTGACCTAATATTTGCTAACTATCAAGAATGGGTACATCACCACAAACCACTTTCTACTACCCACTAAGAAGTAATTAATGGATATATAAAGATAACACATGCAAAGATCTAATTAAACATGTTGACAGGTTGAATTAATAAGCATATAAATTCAAACTTGAAAAAAATTAGATAAAATCGTTGTTAGATTAGAATATAAATAGAGTATTCTAAATTAAACCCAAATCCAAAAATTATCGTCGAATTCAGATTTTCCAGCATCTTTAATTTTTTTTGGATTCGCTTATAACATATTTTTTTAGTAAATAAAAATTTAGATCATGTGAATGCCGATAAGCTTTAGATATATTTTATTGAGATAAATATGAACTCCAAACTTTACAATATATTTCTATGATAATAAAAATGTATATCTTCATAAGATTTAAAAACTTAGAATTGCTTTGCATGAATATTTGAGTCAAAAGAGTATTTTTTTCAAATATTGACAACATACTCTTCTTTCAATCATAACTTAATATCTACTTTTAAATATTTTGTGAAACTTATTTTATATGAATCTAAATTCAATGTGATAAGTAATCGATAAGTAGATCCAATATTTTGAAATAAATTTAAATATCAATTTATGACTTGTTTGGATATTTGACCAAATATCTCTATTAGTATTAAATATAACAATAAATAATATCACATTTTTTGTCAATGAATATAAGATGTAAATATCCTGCAAACTTTAGTATAATATGATTAAATCAACACTAGTTTAGTATAATTAATATCAACTCTTAAAGTTTGAATTCTCAATTCAATTTGAATTAACTAAATAGAATATATTATATATATAATTTTCTTCTAACTATATTCAGATTGATAAAGAGATTACTTACTCTAACGATCAAATAATAAATGGGTTGTATAAATACAAGAGATGACAATAGAATTATATATGCACCTATCATTTTACATTTTTTAAAATTTTACGAAAAAATATTCACACCAATTAAATACAAGATTGCCACCAGCACCTTTTTTCTAAAATAAAGATACCACATACTTTATATTAATAACAAGTCCAAGACATGATGTGTAGAGCAAACACAAACCTAACAAAAACCAGACAACAAACAAAGACAAAACACAAGATCTTTCCCAGATCACTCAGAAATAGCCGCATAAGTGAATTGATCAGCACCACGTAGTGCATCGATGATCGAGAAGTAAAGATTAAAACTCTCTAGGAGTTTGACGTTTGCTAGTAGACTAGAAGATCACACCATAATGATATGGATGATGCCCAAACTATCAGCCTCATAGATACATGTATCACTGCAGTGACAATCAGAGAAAACTCCCAGACAAACCAAGACGACGCAACTATGACGCAACAACAAACACATACTAAAAGAAAACTAAACATAATAGACCGAGCAATTTCACTCTAGTGTACACAAAAAGGCAAAATGTCTATCGAAACATTTGGTTGAATGAAAACCAAATTGAAGGAAAAAAATAAAGCCCCAACTTTGATGATTCGACCCCGACAGAAGGTCTTCCTCAGCCCGGACGAAGCTTACCACCCCTACGGTGCTTGACGAAGATGACCACAACCCTTGTGAGAGTTTCCCTCCTCAGTGTACTCACATGGCTTCTGTGACCCTGGCAAGGACTTTCCCTTTCGGTGCTCCATGAGGTCTTTTGCGCCCCTTGACGAGGGTTACCCCCTTACCCACTCACAAGAAGGTTTCCACAATATCCTACAACAGACAGCGTCCTCCCCACTCTACGATGATGTCCGCCGCAAGCCCTCCATGATGGTCTTCACGGTGAGAGTTTCCCCCTCCGTAATGGCATCCGTAGCAAGCCTCCACGAGCCCACCGTGATGAAGTCCGTGGCGAGGGTTTCCCCCTCTGCAATGGTGTCTGAAACGAGCCTCCACGAGCCCTCCACGGTGAAGTATGCGGCAAGGGTTTCCTCCTTCGCGATGGCATCCGTAGCGAGCCTTCGTGAGCCCATCATGGTGAAGTCTGCGGCGAGGGTTTCCCCTCCGCGATGGTGGAGCCCACTGTGATGAAGTCCGCGACGAGGGTTTCCCCCTTTGTCATGGTGTCCGCAACCATACAAAAAGATATGCTATAAGTGATGGATGGGTATCGTTTTGGGTATAATTTTACACCAAGAGAGGATGAGGAGGCCGAAGCTATGAACGGAACAAGAGACCTACAGGTAGGGAATATTGGTAGGATTGGAGTTGCGAATGGGAAGAGCTGATTATTGTTGCATTAGCGTTGTTTGGTAGTGGATCAGTAAAAAGTCGGTAGTGGGTCTTTAGACTCTAGATAATGAGTTCATAGCCTCATTAACAAGTCAGTAGAGGGTCGGTAGTGGGTCATTGAAGCCTTAGTAGTTGATCGATAGAGGATTGGTAATAGTTCTCCGAAGCCTCAATAACGGGTCCTCGTAGCAAAGCCTTCAAAAGTTTAATAGTAAGTTATCACATGCTCGACAGTGGGGTCTTGGAAAGTCGAAATAACGTCACGTCCTCATTAAAGCGCACTTCCACTACATATTCAACGACACTATGTGTCATCATCGTGTTGGAGATTGTGAGAGTTCTCTCCACCTAGAAAATGAGGTGACACAAAAGTGAACCAAAAAAGCCAAAAAGACCAAAACGACCTTTGAGACATGCGGGGAGAACACAGTCCTATGTTACAAAATCAAATCTTGTGTGCTATTACAAAATATTAATAGATACGTATATTTTCAAGGTAGATTGCTCAATCAGTTTAGAAACATGTCTTATTCCACAACATTTTAAATTAAACAATACATTCATGCATGTTGAAATTGCACGCTGAAGGGAAAATACATTGTGAGACCCTCGTTTTTTCTCATTTTTCTTTTCAAAAATGATTTTCGTATCTCCTTTGGACTATTTAGGAAAATAAGTGATAGCCTATAAATGTAATAAATAGTCCGATGATACATTTAAAATTTATAGAACCGAGGTTCGGGTTCTGTGAAAATTTAATTTGACCTCTCTCCGTCGGATGGTGCAAATATCCGACGTTAACTTACATCGAGCAACTACTCGAATGCCCTTGATTAACCGCCATAGCAAACTAGTTCGAGAGAACGTGCACATCCGCATAACAAAAGATAACTCAAAAGGGCCTAGCCTTTCGGGCCTGATAAGATGCGAACGAGTTGTTTTAAATTTGTTGGATGTTGATTTTTTCCTTTTGTTTTGAAAATGAGTTTTTGATTCAATTTTGAAGTTGGTTTTATTTGATTTGAATTGTGAATTTTCATATTTGATTTTTATGTTGATTTTGAATTGTTTGATTTTGATTTTGGTTTGATTTAGTTTTAGTTGCTTTTATTTTAATTGGTTGAAATTATTTTGTTTGAGTTTGGATTTTGATGGGTTTTGATATTTTAAGCAATTTAACTTATTTAATTTGATTTAAGATATTTTTGTTGTTTTCTTATGTCGGTTGATATTTTGGTGTCGGTTTGAATATGTTCGATGTGTATTAGGTGTTTTGAAGTTTTGATTTGATTTGATCAATTTTAAATTTTAGAATGTTAATTATCTGATTTTTTTTGTTTTATGACTGTTTTTTGGTGTTTTAAAGTATTTTTGATGTGATTCGTTTGATTGTTTTGAATTATTTAATTTTCAATTGATTAAGAAGTGAGTTTCCATTAAATTAAAAGATTTTAATTGAAATTTCCAGATTATTATAAACCTGAGTTTTCTTTCATTTTTCAGATTTAATGACATGTTTTAAGGTATTTTCAGATTTGATTTATCTCTTTGTTTATGTTCGGTCCGCATCTCATTCGGTCTGTCAGGCTAGCATCGGTGCCCGGTTTGCAAACAGTCCCACATCGGCACTTGAACTTCATTTCATTTCATCTCATGTCGGGGGTACATCATGTCGGTCCACATCGGAGGCATGAAAATCTGAAAATAGTCATCTCTCTTCCCCCGGGGTAATTTTCCATAAGATCGAGAGATGAATTCGGCATTACGACGGTATGCGGACCCATTCTCATTCAAATGGATTTTTACCCTCCGACATGTCAAGTCTTTCGACTAGCCATGTTATGGGAAGGGTCCGTCTGCACTGGGAGTGGGTCCCATGCCTACGCCCGGGTCGACGTACCGGAAGCTGGTCCGGACTAGCCGCCCAATTGTGGAGCGCCCACGGTGTGGTGCTAACTCCTTAGATTTTTTTATTTCATGTTCAGATTTGATTTAAAATTTATTTTGTGTCCGATGAGCCCAATGGGCCGGTCCTTGCCTCTCTTGGCCCGGTTGAGCCGGCATCAAGTCTTCATGGCCCGGTTGGCCCATTTTCAGCATATTGGACCTTGGCAGCCAGTTTTGCACCACATCGGGCTCTGTTTGCCGTGATCGAACCAGCAGCTGTTTGCCGACCGAACCAGCACCTGCTTTGGCACCGAACTGGCACCTGTTTTGACATCAATCCAGGACCTGTTTTGGGACAGGACCAGCACCTGTTTTGGGGCGTTTCAAGGACTGATAGTAGGAAAAAACGGGGCGACTTGGGTTGGTTTGGAAACCGGTTTCGGGGCTGCTGAGGGAGACCAGTTTAGGGTCTGAATTGGGCCACTCAGAGGCTGTTGTGGGGGCTGTTTTTAGGCTCTGATTAGGGGACTGTTGAAGGGGTCTTTGATAGGAGAAAATTAGGGCCACCCGGCTTAACTCTTGGCCCGTCCGGCGGATTCCAAGAGGCCCGGGCTGTCACCCTTAGTCCCTCTCATCAAAGAGGCTAACCGGTTTACTTTGAGGTGATGTAAGAGATGTTTGGAGGGGCCTGAGCAGGGGGCTGTTGAGGGGGTCTTTGATAGATGGAGTTCGGGCCACCCGGCTTAACTCTTGGCCCGTCCGGCGGATTCCAAGAGACACGGGCTGTCACCCTTATTCCCTGCCATCAAAGAGGCTAACTGGTTTGTTTTAAGGTGTTGTAGAAAGTGTTCGGAGAAGTTTATGTAGGCCGAATGGGGTCATATATGGGCTGTCGACCAGGACTTTGAGGCCTGACTGGGGGATTTAAGGTGCCATGGTGCTGTTCGACAGGGGGGCAAAGGGGCCTGTTTTCTTTTTCTTTTTTTTTCAAGAGAACCAGCAGTTTCTTAAAGGACTGCAATCGGACCTGCTAAGGGGCTGTAAGGAATTGTTAAGGGGGTGTCAGTGAGAGCTGTTTGGGGGTAGGCAAGGACTTGTACGTGGAGGCTTTCAGGTGGACCAAACAAGGTGTAGATGGGGGGTCTGCAATGGTCTACGGTGGGTTGGAAGAGGTTTGAGGGAAGATATTGCAAAAAGCAAGAGAAACGTGGGGATAGGTGGTGCGGCAGAAGGTGGAAGAAGATAGAAGGCAAAAGAGAAAAGAAAAACAAAAAAGAAGAGAAAAGAAAATTTTACGTGAGGGGATGGAAATTTTCTTCTCCCGAGGACGATGGTGGACGTTGAAAGCAGCGGTTCCCCTCCTTGATCTTCCTCTTCTCTTTCTCTTGAGTGAAGCCTCTGCTTCCTTGGTCTTCTTCCTCTTCTGCTACTGTTGAAGACCACCGGACTGTTGTTGATGAAGGCCCTCGCTCCTCCGCTGTCCCTCTCTCTCCCTCTGGCTGCCGGGTTGCTGAACCTCTCCTCTCTTTTGCTCGCTGCCGAACGGTCGTCCTTCTCTCCCCCGAATGTCTTGCCCCCGCTAGCCTTTGATTCCTTTTTTTCTTTCTTTTTCTGTGTGCGCGATATGCTGCCTTTGCATACGTGGGCAACCTGCCTATTTTCAACGCCCGTGCCATCTCTTGCAGACGTGAGAAGAGGGAAAGAGATAATAGGGGAGGTTTTTTCAAATCCTACTCAGTCTCCTCCTAGATTTTAGGAGTCAGCTGAGGATAGGATTGCTGGCGTATCAGCCAGGAGGGAGAGGTTGGCGGCTGGAATTTCTAGGTCAGACTTGACCTAATTTCGATCAAGATGACTCTGATCTGACGGTCAATATTAATTCCGGCCAAAATCAATTTAATTAAGCTCCAAAATATCCGGAAAAATCCAGAAGATGCCCCGATAGCCGTTGATCTTGTGTACCATCAGATTTACGGTTAACAACCCTCCAATTGTCCGAAGATCACCGATTTGATAGAATTTTCGATCGGTACGATATCAGCTTTCAAAATTTCCGAAAATTGCACTTAAAATGCAATTAAATAAATATGCACCAGAACTTTGGTCTTCATGCAGAAATAACTTGTCCAGGGACTTTTTGGACAGATTTGCCCGATCTTGGAATGTGCGCCGACTTCGTGATTTTTTGAAATTTGACCATAACCTCCTGAATATCGGTCGGATTGATGATCCGACTTCAACATTTCTCTTTTGGATGTCGGGCAGACATTCCTGCAGTGCCGGATGTTAATGGGCCTGCCTGGGTTTGTTCGGGTCCAATAGGGGTAAAACGGTCATTTTTTCACCCAGAGTCGGATTTCGACATTCAAGGCACCATTTCGAAACTTATGACCGAAGCTGTACCGTGGGCCTACTTGCTTGCTTATTTGGGCCCATTAAGGCTTGCAAAGACTGTCCGACATTCCACTTGATTGTTTTCATCATAACTTGCCGGATATGAGTCAGATTTTCAATCCGACTTCAATGTTGCTTTAGTTGGAGTTAGGCGGACTGAGTGATGCGTCAACATGTTACCGGACCTACCCCGAATTGTCCAAACCTAACAAGGGTGAAAGACACCATTTTACCAATCGGGGTCCTATCGAAACCGGATTCTGACAATTGGGGTACCGTTGCGAAGGTCTCGACTGGTACAGTCTCATTGACTCACTTGTTTTGTCTTTTGGGCCCAATATGCCCCAATAAGGTCACTTGAAAATTGACTTTCATTATTTTTCCCATAACTTCTTAAATATAGGTCGGATTTCCGATCCGACTCTGGCATTGTTCATATGGAAGTCAAGTGGACTTTCTGGTGGTGTCCGATCGTTATTGGGCCGACATTTGGTCGGTCGGATCCAATAAGGCTTATTGGGCTTGTTTGGCACATTGGCCCTAAATGCAATGAAAAATAGATCCAGCTTGCCTGTTCGGTTTTATTCAATGTATTTCGTCTGAAACTTGTCGTTTTTTGGTGCTGTGACATTTTTAGGTGCCAACAAATGCCCCCCACGGGCGGTTTCTTGGAGACGGGAGTCGAGAAGGGACCGCCCGTGTCAGTTGGCCCTCTACTTTCCCTTTCTTTTATTCCAGCTGGTTCTTCAACTTGAATGTCCTTGGATCAAGAAGGGCTTGGGCCCTTGGGGGTGACCAATCTTCATCATCTCGAGCTTGGCCATTTATCTCCTCAGACACATGTTCTTTGATTTTCATTTGGTTTGTTGTCCTACTCGTAGTTCCTAGCACAGACCAAATTTGGTTTGCTTTTTGCCGGTGGGACAAGAATTTTTGATGAGCTTCATGGCTGCAACATGTTCCTCCATTCTTTATTCTCTTTTTTTCTTTTCTTTTTTGGCTTTCGTTCTTTCTTTTCTCTCTCCTTTTTTTCTTTTCTTTTTTCTTTTATTTTTTTTTCTTTTTTTTATTGAGGGAGATATTGTGTAGGGATTTCAGCCTACCGGGTTCTTGAGAATTTTGTCACCAAGGTGCTGTGGTGTAGGGATTTTGACCTACAGGATGGGAATTTTGTTTCTAGATAAAAGTTTGGGTGTAGGGATTTTAGCTTATTGGGTTCATTGAGAATTTTGCCACAAGGGGAAAGGTTTGAATGTAGGGATTTTAGCCTACTAGGTTCCTTGAGGATTTTGCCACAAGGGAGAAAGTTGTGTGTGTAGGAATTTTAGCCTACTGGGCTCCTTGGGAATTTTGCCACAAAGATAAAGGGGTATGTAGGGATTTTGACCTATTGGGTTCCTTTGGTATTTTGCCACGAGGGAAAAAGGTTTGAGCGTGGGAATTTTAGCCTACAAGGTTCCTTGGGAATTTCGCCACAAGGGATAAGGTTGTGTGTAGGAATTTTAGCCTACTGGGTTCCTTGGGAATTTCGCCACAAAGATAGAGGAGTGTGTAGGAGTTTTGACCTACAGGGTTCCTCGGGAATTTTGCCACAAAGGAGAAGGTTGTGTGTAGGAATTTTGCCTACAGGGTTCCTCGGGAATTTCGCCACAAAGGAGAAAGTTGTGTAGGAATTTTGCCTACAGGGTTCCTCGGGAATTTCGCCACAAAGGAGAAAGTTGTGTGGGAATTTTTAGCCTACTGGGTTCCTTGGGTATTTTGCCACAAAGGAGAAGGTTGTGTAGGAATTTTTAACCTACTGGGTTCCTTGGGAATTTTGCCGCAAGGGAAAAGGGTTGTGTGTAGGGAATTTGCCTACAGGATTCCTTGGGAATTTCGCCACAAAGGAGAAGGTTGTGTGTAGGAATTTTAGCCTACTGGGTTCCTTGGGAATTTCACCACAAAGATAGAGGGGTGTGTAGGAGTTTTGACCTACAGGGTCCTTGGGAATTTCTCCACAAATGAGAAGGTTGTGTGTAGGAATTTTTAGCCTACTGCGTTCCTCAGGAATTTTGCCACAAGGGAGAAGGTTGTGTAGGAATTTTGGCCTACAGGGTTCCTCGGGAATTTCGCCACAAAGGAGAAGGTTGGTTTTGGCTCTTTGCCTGGGGAGCGGTATTCGAGTAGGAACTTGGGCTACTCAAGCCTTCGGGATTTTTGCCGAAAGGGTGAAATTGTTGCTTTGGAATTCCGCCAAGACAGTGACCTTTGAGTAGGGATTTGAGCCCACTTGGTCCTTTGGCAGTTTCGCAATGGTGACTTGCAAAGTCTAGATAGCTGATTTTTTGGTAGACCATCCTGGTCGGAGTGACCAGGATGGCAGAGCTTTTGGTTTTCTCTCCTTTCTTTAGAGTGTCCAGAATGAGGGGACTGGATGATATGAGGGGAGTTCTTTCTTTCTTTCTTTCTTTCCTTTTTTTTGTGGACCGCCAAGACTGGGGTAGTCGAAGAGGGACTGCCCTTATAAGTCGGCCTCCTGTTTCAGCTTCTCTGTCCTCAGCAATTCATTTGCCGTGCTGCCCTTACTGCATGAGCTTCTTTAGGACTGAGAAGGGCTTGGGCCCTTAGACATGACCAGCCTTCGTTCTGTTTGATTGTCGATTTTCCTTGTGATATGTTTCAACCTTTCTGTTTTGGCAAATCTGATGACGCCAGCTCCTGCATAGTCTTTTGCATGCCCGCCTCTGGATGGGCCCCTCTATGGTTTTTTTTTTTAGTTTTTTTGGTTTTTTTTTACTGATCCGACTGTCTCTTGCAAGATTTTCACCCAAGCTAGCCCCCTCGATCTTTTGCCTACATGCCCCCGGAGAGGTTTTCATGTAGCGGGGTCACCTGATTTTGCCTAGAGTGTCTTTTCAGATTTTCACTCTAGCTAGGTTTTATTTTGACATTTTTGCTCTTAGCTAGTCGCCTTTTGAGTGATCAGCCAAGCCTATGGGGCATCTCCCTTTTCAGCCCCTTCTTTTTCTTTTTATTTCTTCTTTTTTTTTTGCAGGGAATTGGGACCTCCCTTCAGCTACATGCAGTGTTGTTGAACTAAGTATGGATTTCAACTTAGTCGGGGTGCAGTGTAGACTTCTTGCAGGGTATGAATTTCAACCTGTAGACAAAAAATTTTGTGGTGAATTTGACCAAGTCAAATTTCTCCACTCGATGTTAAAAGGACCTGCCGTGTATGGGTTTCAACTCGAACACATGGGTCGCTATGTACGGAATTTTTTTATGTGGGTATGGATTTCAAACTGAGAGTAGGAAAGCTTTGTTGTGGGTTTGACCAAGTATGGGTTTCAACTTAGTCAGTGGAACAAGAGCTTTGTAGCACCATAACAGGAATGGTTGAAATGGTGCAGATTGTTTGAAATTGCCATGGTCGAGAGGACCCAAAATGGTAGTAGCGTGCCGAGAGGGCTGAAAGAGGGTTAAAACTGGATTTTGCTCTTTGTCCCTTCCAAGATGGATTGTGGGAACTTTCCCTGAATTTTATGGGCGGGAGGTGGTCTTCCTCGTTGCCTCAGGTATGGCCTCCCCAGCATTTTTCTACTACCAGGTAGATATGCCTATGAAAGCCATTTCGTCATTGACAACTCGGACCTCCTCCCTAATAAAATTAGGGGGAGAAACCCACCCACCTTGGTAGGTTGGGGGCTTATCCCAATTGATGATTTTTTTTACATCAACCTGACTGCCCTTTGTAGAGTTTTCACCCAAGCTGACCCCTTTTGTACTTTGCCTGCACGTCCCATTGCAGGATTTTCATATAGCAGGGTCATCCAATTTTGCTCGAGGCACCCTTTCAGGTTTTCGCCTCGACCAGATTTTATTGACACTTTTACCCTCAGCTAACTGTTGTGTTTAGTCAACCAAGTCCGTCGGCAATTTTTATTTTTTATAGCCTCTCTTTTTTTTCTTCTTTTTTTAACACCCTTTTTTTGTTTTCGCTTACATTTTTGCTGCCCCTCTTTTTTTTTGATCTTTTTTTCAGCACTCGGTTTTTTTTATTTTTTTTTATTTTTTTTATTTTTTTATAGGGAATTAGGGCTTCCCTCAAGCCACATACTAAAAGAAGAGAGCCAGATCAAGCACTAGACGTAACTTGACGTGATGGCTCATATATTTTGGCTCAGGTGTCAAGGACAACTTGGTGAGTGTCTTGTCGAGTGTGATTTTCAACTCGCAAAGCAAGGGGAAGTTTCAATGACTAATGCACGGTCGTTATCGGGGCTCGGGACCAGAACTATTTTATCCTCGGATGACTTAGGGGAGCTTCTGGAATTGGGCAAAGACTTGAGGGCCAATGGGTTCACTTGAACTGCCCCTGGTCTCCTAACTTTTCTACTTGTTGCCTTTTGGAGTGACATGGACGACCTAAGAGGAGCTGGTGGAACCCATGTCAATGTGAGGCCGCGGCGGTTGAACGAGGTAATGTCCAATTTTCAAAACCTCATTCCTAATCAAATCTGCTAGGCATCTTTTAACCGCCCTACAGTCTTCGATGCTATGAAAGCGCGAGTGATGGTACCCACATCCACCCTTGGGAAAGGACATGATATGGTGTCCGTATTCAGGATGGGGCTCCATCAAGCCTTCTCTTGCGACATTCTCATAGAGAAAACGCGTCATGGCTTGGGGAAAAGAGTACCGCGTATAAACGTGGTACCGTCGATGCTTTATCGGCCGCTCCTCGAAGGGTGCTCTGGCATGTGCCGCTACGGAGCACGCAATCGATGCCTCGGGCTCTGACTCATACTTCTCAGCACTGTCCCAAAGGTCATCTGACTGATTTACAGTTTGCCCAGTGATTGGGCGTGAGCCAGAAAAAGATGCTCCGGGATTTTCAGCCCGAGGCGGACAAATCTCGTCCTGAGTCATGTCACCTGTTAACAACTCCACGACGCTGGCCATAGTGACCATGATATCGGCCTCCAAGTGCGCACACTTGACATTGAATCCCTCGAGGATAGAGCAGACCAAGGAAGCCATCTGATAAACTATCGGATGAGGGACCCGTTCCTCCCGTGGTTGAGGTTGTTAGGGAGGAGGCGGAGGAGGCTCGACGACTGGAGGAGTCGGTCGGTACTGTACCGCATTGACGGCGAAGTTTGTTGGCCGTGGGGGCAAACTATGCGGTTGAGGGGGCTGCACTAGCCGTTTCCCTAGATCTAGGATCTTGTCCCGAATCATAGTCTCTACAATGTCTTTGAAATTGTAACAGTCTTCGATAACGTGCCCGACCATTCTGTGATATGGGCAGAAGTTTGCTTCTTGGCTCCTCGCGGCATCGCCCGGGCGCCGAACTGCAGGTAAACTGATTAGGTCATTCTTCAGGCAAGTATCGAACAACCTTCCCGTGTAATCCCGCGTGAAGGAGTATGGTTTCGACATACGTTCCTCCCATGTGGGCCTCTGTCCAGTGTTATTGGTTGTCCTCTGCGGGAGGGTCACAGTGACGTTTTTGCCCCCGGCATTGTTATTCTTTGAGGAGGAGAAGACATCCACTGTATTGACGTCTTGGGAAGCTGGCTGCTTGTCTTTCATCAGCCTCAGCTTCGGTGTAATCATTAGAGGGTTGTTGACATAGAAATGTTCTATGTCAGCAACGGTGACATTTTAGTCATCAAAGGTTTGGATCCTAGTCCCCAACACCTTTTCTTGAATTTCGGCCCGTAGGCCCCTTTTGCACAACGGGACTACTTCCTCGCTCGACGGGGGATTGGCGCATTTCATACAAACATTTCTCCAGCGACGAATATAATCGACCGCTGACTCATTCTGCCCCTGGAACATGGTGGTTAGCTCAACTAAGGTATGCGGCCGCTCAGAGATGCTGAATCTCTCAACGAATTTGCGTTGCATGTCCGCCCAATCGGCCACTGAGTTTGGCTTGAGTTTGGAGTACCACTCAAAATCCGTACCGGTCAGGGTGGTAGCGAAGAACTTGAGTATGACTCGCTACGTGCCAACTTGCCCATGTGAGTGAAATACATGGCCAAGTGCTCTCGTGGGGAACCATGCCCATCAAATTTCGAGCACTTCGGCACCTTCTGGACATCTGGGGGTAATTTGATGAATTGATGATGTGGTGGGAAGGGAACTTGGTAGAGGCCCACCATGTTGTACCCCTCGTCGTGCTGAGCCAATCGTGTAGAAATCATTTGATCAATTACAGCCCGTTGAGTGGTTTCTAGAAAGTCCTGCGGCGTCGGAGGGGGTGGTTGATACCCAGGATGGACAAAAATGTCATCGTCAGACAAGATCCTCGGCACCTGTTGATGATAGGCAGTAGTCCGAGGTTGGTTTGCCACAGGTGGCTCGACTTGAGTGGCACGAGGTTCATCAGGGATTTCAACAGCGTCGGAGTTTTGGACCGGCGAAGATTGAAGCAAGCTTGCGTTGGCAAGGAGGGCCCGAAGGCATTGGTTCTCATGCCAAAGGTCTTCCAACGTCAAACTAAGAAGAGGGACCTCCTGCATGTTGTTATCTTCTCGCACGGCTTCCTCTCCATCATTGTGTAACGTAGACCCGGCCGCGACAATAGGTTGGCGGTCACCTTGACTACGAGTCCAAGGTCTTGGACGGGCTTCAGATGTCTCGGGGATGTTCCCAAGATGACTAGTCCCTGAAGTATAGCAGGTGAATATTTGCGACCCGCTACCAGACGTCCTTGTCACTTGTCTCGTGGGAGCGTTGTCGGGGAAGACTGGTCGGTTGAAGACTGAACCCTTTCGGCGAGGCAGCTCCCATGGAACCATAGCTTCAATACTATTGTCAAAATGGTAGAATTGCCGTCGGTGAGGTAGGGCAAAACGAGCCTTAGACCAATTTGGAATGACCTTAGGCAACAATTCGCAGACGGCCCCTGGCATGGGCCGAGGTTGGGGTTTCGACCCGGCAAGGCCTACGTTAGAGGTTCCGCTGAGGGAATGTTTGTCTTCGGTCGCCACATTTGTTTCATGACTGGGGTAGAGGGTTTGGCTCCTTGCCCCCGGTCGATACGAGAGTCCGCTGTCCGGGGCTCTCAGAGAGGTGCAGCTTGGGTGCGGAGCCTACCCCCAATCGGCGGTGTTGGACACCGAAGCAGCGAGTCGGCAGCCTGGCTGAGCATCAGAGTTTTCTTCAAGGCAGACGCCTCCTGCCGGGTCTTGATTGGTGGGACCGCTAGTTGGCCCAATTGTAAGTTGCGGGCCAGGGGCTGGCCCCTTGCCCGGGCCACTTCTCTTTTTGGAGCTATTGGTCGGCTCGAGGCTTCAATATTCATAGAAGAGGGCTGCCCCCTCTTCTCAGCTATTACGACCACTGGTTGGCCAGATTTCTTCGGGTGCACGGAGGATTTCTTCCCCTTGATAGGTGCGGCAATGGTGGGTTTGGACTTAACCCGACCATGTTTGTCTAACTGCCCCAAAACGGTGAATCGGTTGGTGAGGGGCAAAACAGTGAATTGAGGCCTTTCGAGTTTAGTCTGCCAGGATGTCGATCGAAGGCAGGTTGAAATTTGGTTGACGGCAACGGCCGCCTGCTGAGGAGCCGATTGCTTCGCCTCTTCGACAGTTGGGGCCGCCATCGGTGCATTCAACTGTTGAGGAGTTGACTTGATCCCCCGGTATGTGCCGAAGGAGACCATGACGGGCTCGGTGCCGACGGCTTGGCTCCAGAGTGATTCACAGAAGATGACTCCAGAGTTGGTTGTCATTTCACCTGAAAAAAACATGACAAGCTTCATTAGATGTAGAGAGTTTACCAGAAGGTAGTGGATATGCACTTTCATAGTTTGCTATGGCAGAGAGATGAAGGGAAAGAGAGGTCCCACCGGGCGTGCCAATTTATGAGAACCTCGTTTTTTCTCATTTTTCTTTTCAAAAATGATTTTCGTATCTCCTTTGGACTATTTAGGAAAATAAGTGATAGCCTATAAATGTAATAAATAGTCCGATGATACATTTAAAATTTATAGAACCGAGGTTCGGGTTCTGTGAAAATTTAATTTGACCTCTCTCCGTCGGATGGTGCAAATATCCGACGTTAACTTACATCGAGCAACTACTCGAATGCCCTTGATTAACCGCCATAGCAAACTAGTTCGAGAGAACGTGCACATCCGCATAACAAAAGATAACTCAAAAGGGCCTAGCCTTTCGGACCCGATAAGATACGAACAAGTTGTTTTAAATTTGTTGGATGTTGATTTTTTCCTTTTGTTTTGAAAATGAGTTTTTGATTCAATTTTGAAGTTGGTTTTATTTGATTTGAATTGTGAATTTTCATATTTGATTTTTATGTTGATTTTGAATTGTTTGATTTTGATTTTGGTTTGATTTAGTTTTAGTTGCTTTTATTTTAATTGGTTGAAATTATTTTGTTTGAGTTTGGAATTTGATGGGTTTTGATATTTTAAGCAATTTGACTTATTTAATTTGATTTAAGATATTTTTGTTGTTTTCTTATGTCGGTTGATATTTTGGTGTCGGTTTGAATATGTTCGGTGTGTTTTAGGTGTTTTGAAGTTTTGATTTGATTTGATCAATTTTAAATTTCAGAATGTTAATTATCTGATTTTTTTGTTTTATGACTGCATTTTGGTGTTTTAAAGTATTTTTGATGTGATTAGTTTGATTGTTTTGAATTATTTAATTTTCAATTGATTAAGAAGTGAGTTTCCATTAAATTAAATGATTTTAATCGAAATTTCCAGATTATTATAAATCTGAGTTTTCTTTTATTTTTCAGATTTAATGACATGTTTTAAGGTATTTTCAGATTTGATTTATCTCTTTGTTTATGTTCGGTCCGCATCTCATTCGGTCCGTCAGGCTAGCATCGGTGCCCGGTTTGCAAACAGTCCCACATCGGCACTTGAACTTCATTTCATTTCATCTCATGTCGGGGGTACATCATGTCGGTCCACATCAGAGGCATGAAAATCTGAAAAGTCATCTCTCTTCCCCCGGGGTAATTTTCCATAAGATCGAGAGATGAATTCGGCATTACGACGGTATGCGGACCCATTCTCATTCAAATGGATTTTTACCCTCCGACATGTCAAGTCTTTCGACTAGCCATGTTGGGGGAAGGGTCCGTCTGCACTGGGAGCGGGTCCCATGCCTACGCCCGGGTCGACGTACCGGAAGCTGGTCCGGACTAGCCGCCCAATTGTGGAGCGCCCACGGTGTGGTGCTAACTCCTTAGATTTTTTTTATTTCATGTTCAGATTTGATTTAAAATTTATTTTGTGTCCGATGAGCCCAATGGGCCGGTCCTTGTCTCTCTTGGCCCGGTTGAGCCGGCTTCAAGTCTTCATGGCCCGGTTGGCCCATTTTCAGCATATTGGACGTTGGCAGCCTGTTTTGCACCACATCGGGGTCTGTTTGCCGTGATCGAACCAGCAGCTGTTTGCCGACCGAACCAGCACCTGCTTTGGCACCGAACCGGCACCTGTTTTGACATCAATCCAGGACCTGTTTTGACATCAATACAGGATCTGTTTTGGGACAGGACCAGCACCTGTTTTGGGGTGTTTCAAGGACTGATAGTAGGAAAAAACGGGGCGACTTGGGTTGGTTTGGAAACCGGTTTCGGGGCTGCTGCAGGAGACCAGTTTAGGGTCTGAATTGGGCCAGTCAGAGGCTGTTGTGGGGGCTGTTTTTAGGCTCTGATTAGGGGACTGTTGAAGGGGTCTTTGATAAGAGGAAATTAGGGCCACCCGGCTTAACTCTTGGCCCGTCCGGCGGATTCCAAGAGGCCCGGGCTGTCACCCTTAGTCCCTCTCATCAAAGAGGCTAACCGGTTTACTTTGAGGTGATGTAAGAGATGTTTGGAGGGGCCTGAGCAGGGGGCTGTTGAGGGAGTCTTTGATAGATGGAGTTCGGGCCACCCGGCTTAACTCTTGACCTGTCGGGCGGATTCCAAGAGGTCCGGGCTGTCACCCTTATTCCCTCCCATCAAAGAGGCTAACTGGTTTGTTTTAAGGTGTTGTAGAAAGTGTTTGGAGAAGTTTATGTAGGCCGAATGGGGTCATATATGGGCTGTCGACCAGGACTTTGAGGCCTGGCTGGGGGATTTAAGGTGCCATGGTGCTGTTCGACAGGGGGGCAAAGGGGCCTGTTTTTTTTTTCTTTTTTTTTTCAAGAGAACCGGCAGTTGCTTAAAGGACTGCAATCGGACCTGCTAAGGGGCTGTAAGGAACTGTTAAGGGGGTGTCAGTGAGAGCTGTTTGGGGGTAGGCAAGGACTTGTACGTGGAGGCTTTCAGGTGGACCAAACAAGGTGTAGATGGGGGGTCTGCAATGGTCTACGGTGGGTAGGAAGAGGTTTGAGGGAAGATATTGCAAAAAGCAAGAGAAACGTGGGGATAGGTGGTGCGGCAGAAGGTGGAAGAAGATAGAAGGCAAAAGAGAAAAAAAAAACAAAAAAGAAGAGAAAAGAAAATTTTACGTGAGGGGATGGAAATTTTCTTCTCCCGAGGACGATGGTGGACGTTGAAAGCAGCGGTTCCCCTCCTTGATCTTCCTCTTCTCTTTCTCTTGAGTGAAGCCTCTGCTTCCTTGGTCTTCTTCCTCTTCTGCTACTGTTGAAGACCACCGGACTGTTGTTGATGAAGGCCCTCGCTCCTCCGTTGTCCCTCTCTCTCCCTCTGGCTGCCGGGTTGCTGAACCTCTCCTCTCTTTTGCTCGCTGCCGAACGGTCGTCCTTCTCTCCCCCGAATGTCTTGCCCCCGCTGGCCTTTGATTCCTTTTTTTTCTTTCTTTTTCTTTGTGTGCGCGATATGCTGCCTCCTTTAGTTGCATAGGTGGGCAACCTGCCTATTTTCAACGCCCGTGCCATCTGTTGCAGACGTGAGAAGTGGGAAAGAGATAATAGGGGAGGTTTTTTCAAATCCTACTCAGTCTCCTCCTAGATTTTAGGAGTCAGCTGAGGATAGGATTGCTGACGTATCAGTCAGGAGGGAGAGGGTGGCGGCTGGAATTTCTAGGTCAGACTTGACCTAATTTCGATCAAGATGACTCTGATCTGATGGTCAATATTAATTCTGGCCAGAATCAATTTAATTAAGCTCCAAAATATCCGGAAAAATCCAGAAGATGCCCTGATAGTCGTTGATCTTGTGTACCATCAGATTTACGGTTAACGACCTTCCAATTGTCCGAAAATCACCGATTTGATAGAATTTTTGATCGGTACGATATCAGCCTTCAAAAATTCCGAAAATTGCACTTAAAATGCAATTAAATAAATATGCACAAAAACTTTAGTCTTCATGCAGAAATAACTTGTCCAGGAACTTTTTGGACAGATTTGCCCGATCTTGGAATGCGCGCCGACTTCGTGATTTTTTGAAATTTGACCATAACCTCCTGAATATAGGTCGGATTGATGATCCGACTTCAACATTGCTCTTTTGGATGTTGGGCGGACATTCCGGTAGTGCCGGATGTTAATGGGCCTGCCTGGGTTTGTCCGGGTCTAATAGGGGCAAAACGGTCATTTTTCCACCCAGAGTCGGATTTCGACATTCAAGGCACCATTTCGAAACTTATGACCGAAGCTGTACCGTGGGCCTACTTGCTTGCTTATTTGTGCCCATTAAGGCTTGCAAAGACTGTCCGACAGTCCACTTGGTTGTTTTCATTATAACTTGCCGGATATGAGTCAGATTTCCAATCCGACTTCAATGTTGCTTTAGTTGGAGTTAGGCGGACTGAGTGATGCGTCAACATGTTATCGGATCTGCCCCGAATTGTCCAAACCTAACAAGGGTGAAAGACACAATTTTATCATTCGGGGTCCTATCGAAATTGGATTCTGACAATTGGGATACCGTTGCGAAGGTCTCGACTGGTACAGTCTCATGGACTCACTTGTTTTGTCTTTTGGGCCCAATATGCCCCAATAAGGTCACTTGAAAATTGACTTTCATTATTTTTCCCATAACTTCTTAAATATAGGTCGGATTTCCGATCCGACTCTGGCATTGTTCATATGGAAGTCAAGTGGACTTTCTGGTGGTGTCCGATCGTTATTGGGCCGACATTTGGTCAGTTGGATCCAATAAGGCTTATTGGGCTTGTTTGGCACATTGACCCTAAATGCAATGAAAAATAGATCCAACTTACCTGTTCGGTTTTATTCAATGTATTTCGTCTGAAACTTGTCATTTTTGGTGCTGTGGCATTTTTAGGTGCCAACATACATATTCATGAATCGTGCGTCCTCTGTGGACACGTAAATTCCACCAAGCAACATTGGAGCTTCACAGAGCTCGACAATCCTCGACGGGATCATCACGTCTTGGGCGACAGCGCGGATTTGATCTTCCTCACCACTCCGGTGTCGATCTGGAAAGCCATGGTGAGCACATTTTCGGGCACCGGTGGAGCGGCGGTGAATAGCGTGGCGGCGATCGACTGCGTTCCGGGGAGCTGGCTGTTGAAAGCGGCGATCACCGCGGCGGGGCCGTGGCCGTTGTTCTTCTGGAAGTGGACGAGGCCGCGGGGGAAGACGAAGACGTCACCCTGCTTGATGGTCTTGGCGACGAGCACATTGGCGGTGGTGATGAAGCCCACGTCGAGCTCGCCGTAGAGGACGAAGACCATCTCGGTGGCGCGGGGGTGGGTGTGCGGGGGGTTGAGGCCGCCGGCCGCGTAGTCGATGCGGTTGACGGAGACGCCGAGGGTGTTCAGACCGGGAACCTTGAGCACGTTGGCGGCGGTGACGACGGAGCCCATCAAGTTGTTGGTGGCGCCGGGCTTGGCCAGCACGTCGGAGAAGAAGTCGGCGGCGGCGAACGTGGCCTTGCAGGGGAACCCGTTCACTTTCACCGCTGCGCAAGACAGTAATTGCCCAAAGAAGAGGGAGATCGAAGAAGAAACCCAGTCAACTCCCCAGTGTTACAAGCAGATGAGACGGATATCAAATTAGAGGATTATGTAAAGCATAAAGACGCCCGCCGGAAGAAGGAAAAGTTCGGCGGATCAGAATGCCTGATGTTCTCTTCCCCAAGGGTGATGCCCGTACGTCTCCAGTCAAGGCAGCTAGCTTGGGAAGGGGAGAGGCGGTTATCGGCTCCACGGTAGAGAGACGGAGCGGTGGACAAGGAGACTTACTGGCGTTGAGATCGGCGACGCAAACATCCTGCAGCATGTCGGGATCGCTGCCGTAGGCGGCGGAGACGAACGCCAAGATGGCGAGTAGGGCAACCAACGGGCCAGTCGTCATGGCTGCCTCCCGCCTGCTTCCGTGTCAGGTCAGAGATGGGAAGACCCTCGCGGATTCGGCTTTTATAGAGGGGAAGAAGGAAGATGACGGACCAAATCTCAGGCATGCCGGCCGGGCATGGGGTAGGCCTTCTACGGGGGAGGTGATGGTTGACCAAAGAAGCGTACGTAGCTAATTATCCTGATGGTTAAGAAGAAATATTTTTTAACGTGTGCTTAGTAGTTATATGATAAATTAAGTTTTTACCATAAATATATGTTTTATAATTTTTTTACAACATTATTTCCCAACAATTACAAAAATATATGACAAAAATGAGGTGAGATAGAACATTCTTAGGTGTGGCTCGATCCCCATCCCCATTTTTCTTAGCTATACACAATTTTCATTCTTTTGTTATCATATATCACCAAAAGACAGTAGATCTTTTCAGTTATACGATTGAGGGTTGAGACACTCGTCTAACAGCATCACATAACTATGTTCTCCTATTAATAATGTGTGGCTCCCAAGTCGTCAAGCGAGGAGGTGGAAACGATCCACTTAATTGTATATCTAAAGAGATATGCTCCGTTCATCAAACATAATAAATTTGTTTTTATATATTTTATATTATTTAAAATACATAATTTTGACAAATATGTATATATAATATCTTTCCACAAAACACCAGCACGGTTCGACGGTTTATAATAAAGCTTTTCTACAAATATGATGTATGGGAATTTTGTGTGCGTATTTGTCTGGGTTAAAAATACCCCCTCCTAAATATTTAGATGTTTTTTCTGCCCGTGATAAATATAAGGTGTATTTGCGTATTAAAAAATTCACATTCAATCCTGTTCGGGAGACGGAGCGGCATCACCAAAATCGCGGAGTTTCTTATAGTTGGTTGTCGCGAAATCTACGCGAGGGCCATCGAAGACGAAATCGCCGGTGTTCCCAGTCGACGCGTCTTGGAGAATTACGGCCGTCTGATTCAGTCTTCGTCTGGCAAGAGCTGTTGATCTGACGGCTTCGACCATCGAGCCCGATCTCCACAAACCTGCTCCAAGTCGTCTGACCTTTATTAGTACGTTCTTTATAGTAATTAAATTTTTGATCATATGATTCTGGTGGTTATCTCATCCGCCACCAGTACGGTACAAGCAACTTCCGAGTAATTAAATTGGCAGTAAAGAAAAAAAAAGGAATCGATGTTTAGAGTGCAGATCTAACGTTTTTCTAGGTATATTACCTGCTTCCTAATACAGGCCGGATGATGGGTTCTTTGGATATTTAATAATCGAAGACAAAGTCGTCTTCTCGAAGATTGACATTGATAATCGAAGGCCTATCTAATACAACCATGCACCACTACTCAAGATCATCAGATTTGAGACATTCAATATAGGATCATCGCCGCATCTTGATCATCGCCACACTTAAAGAATACACGCATCTTCACCGAACACCTTAATATAAGATCATCGCCACATGTTGATCAATCAAGCAAGCTTCCATGTAGGGGTGTCAGGTGGACGGGCTTGGGCCAGTCCGGCCCAAACCCATCTTATCCCATATGTTGACAGCCCAAGCCCAACCCACTTTAAATATAATCGACGTAAATTGGCTTAAGCCCAATGGGCCATAAAAGCCCATTTACAGCCCAATGGGCCAAATAACATAAAACATAAACGTGTTTGCATATCCTATAATTAATTTGTGGTTCATGGGGAATCTATAACTCTATTTGGTTGCATAAAAAATGAAAAGTATTAAAAATGTTTTACACTTTCATGAAAAAGTACTTACAAATCTATTGGAAATAATTTTATTTAACATAGTAATTTTAAAAAAATTTAAAAATTTGTTGCATCATGTAACTACTTGGGTAAATATTTTTTGAAAATATTATCAAAAATTTAAATGTACTTTTATAAAATTATTTTAGTTATATATCACTTTACAAAATACATAAAGTTTCTTTTCTTATTTTATATAATAAAATTACATGAGTTTTGAATTAGTTTTTTTAGTTAGAACTAGGGGTTCAATCGAGCCGAGCTGAGCCAAGCAGGGCATTGTTCGAGTTCAGTTCGTTCGATTATTTAGCTGTTCGAACTCGGCTTGATACTCGATGAGCTTTCAAAGTCTTGTTCGAACTCGGCTCGATTTAAGCTCGACGAGTTCGAGCTCGGCTCGTCGAGCTGCTAGTTTATGTAAACGAGCCAACTTAGCTCGTTTTTGAGCTCGAGATTGAGCTCGTTTACTTAAAATTAGAGTTCAAATATTAAAAAATATTTTAAACTACTATTTAAACATAAAAATATAATTTTAAATTGGTTGAAGTATTATATTTTAAATTTTATTTTATATTTAAATTATATATATCATATTTTAATATTTTTATTAAATTTAATATTAAATTTAATAAATAGGAAATTCAATCATAAAATTTGAAAAGGTCTGTGGAGAATCTGAAAACAATAAGGAAATCTATCAATTCGTGAATTGCCATAATCTGAGACGTAAAAAAGAACATTACACTCTCAAAAAATTTGAAAAACTTAGAATTCTTAAAAATGCCTAAGTATGAAATTTTCTAAGGTCTACAAATTTGCAAATTATGTATTTTTTCAAAATATAAAATCTAAAACACAAAACTCAGAAAACCAAAAAATCTATGAATTTTTAAAACCTAAAAATTCTCAAAATCTGAAAGTTTTATAAGATCACAAAATCTTAATTTGGTACGTAAAATCTCAAAATATCTAAAAACCTTCGAGCGATTTCATATTAGCTGTTTGACTAGTTTTCATCAATTTCGTAGCATTTGATTTAGTTTGTTAAAAGAAATATTTGAAATTTTAATTTTATCTCTGTTGATTTATGAAATAAAAAAAACTTGAATATTCGCTCTTGAAAATAAAATAAAAATTATATTAAATCATTTAACTTTCAGTAAATTTTTAAGAGATTCCCGTCGTATTCAAGTATTTTTTAAATGATCAGATTATTTAATTTTTAACTGAATAAAATATATGTTTTATCAAATACTTCAAAAATATCTAAGCATTGTGCAGTGTTACGGACTCGGCTGACACTTTTGAGTTGCATATAGGAGAGTTTACGTGGGCTCAACGGGCCGGACAATGTCAGGCCCGCCAACCAGGTAAACATCAAAATTTACACATTTATTTGGCCCATGACCATCTTTAGAGGGCCTGGCCCAAGCCCGTGGCGAGCTTTCCTAGCGGGCTTACGGGCTTGCCTGTGCACTTGACAGGCTTACTTACATGGTCCATGGGTGCCAACGGCATCAGAATTTCATGACGTCTCTTATACGCCATTGTGCTCATCTCTCTCTCTATATATATATATACAGATTGATAGGTAGATAGATACATGGGTATACATAGTTATATTTGTATAATGTTCAACACGCGTTCATGTTTATGGACTAGAAAATTCGACTATGGATAAAACCATTCAGCTTCATTAGAATCATTGATTCAGTTATTACGATGGGATAATAACAATGGTTTCAAAGAGTCATTTCCAATATACTTAATTAGTAGCAAATGGCTTAACAACCGCCATCATACTTACGTAAGAATTGACAATAGCTAAACAATAGACATTGCCGTTACACGAGAACTAGCGACAACTAAATAAAGTTGTCACCGGAAGTCATATTCGTGATGACTCTAGCCATTGCAAAAACAATATAAAAAAGGTTAACTAAAGATTTTAACAGCAATTAGGTGAGAATTGATGACGACCGAGAACCCATCATGAGTACAATTTACTAGCAAAGACTACCACCGTTATCGATTGAGAATAGTTGACCATTCAATGGTCTAATCATATTGTCATCATCGCCAATATTGACACTATTTGCACCCGGTGAGAATCCATTTCTTCTTTCCCCCACTCCCCGGCGAAATAACACTCACACTTACCCTACTTGCCAAGAATTGCCGCCGGTGCTCCATGCCATTGCCACCCACCCATATCTCCTCCTAACTAGGTATAAACCCTAGATCCAATTATTATCATTTTTAAGACATTTTTTGGCACAAGTTGTTCTTTGGGCACAATCTAAATATATTTTATATCATGTTATCATTTTTTCATATTTTTATCAAGTACATTAATGTTTATAACATTTTCAATCATAAATTTAAGAACATTTTTTCATATAATTTTTAAGATTATTGTTCATACGCTTAGGTTAAAATACATACTTCTAAGAGTATGTTTAACAACTCATAAATAATTAATAAAGTGTTTAATTATTTAGTTAATTAAATGCATTGTATATATTTATTTGAAAGAATACATTAAGGATAAACAATAGTTATAGTGTTGATTAAATATATTAAATATGTTGAAATCAAAATTAATTTGAATGGAAACTAAGTATTAATTCATGTTCTATAAAAATATTTAATTTAAATTGTATATATCAAATTTACTTTAAACTCATGGTCAATCCAAACTGGTTCCCAACTGGCCATAATAAAACCAAAACAAGATTAGAGCCAACATGGTAACCAATAAGGCTAGTTTGGATTGGCCCAAATAGTCATAAAAACTCCAAAAAAAAGAGTTAGAACCCAATTGATGGCCAATTAGGCCAATTCAAATAGGAAACCAATATGGATTGGCCAAATAGCCATAAAACCAAAATAAATGAGATAGAACACAAAAAACAAATGGTTATGCCAATCTAATCTAGTTTGGATTGGCCCAAACAATCATAAAAATCTGAAAAAGAGTTACAGTGGCTGAATAGGCCAATCCAAACCCAAACAGTCGTAAAAACAAAAAAATTGTTAGAACCCAAACAGTGGCCGATTATGTCAATCAAAACTAGAAATCAATATAGATTTACCTAAAAGACCATAAAACCAAAATAAATGAGAAGGAACCCAAAATATGATCGGTTAAGCCAATACAACTCCAGTTTGGATTGTCTCAAATGACCATAAAAGCTAAAAGAAGGGTTAGAACCTAAACGGGAGCTGGATAGGCCAATCCAAACTCAAATGGCCATAAAAAGTCAAAAAAGGTGTTGGAATCCAAACAATGGTCAATTAGGTCAATCTAAATCGGTTTTCAGTTTGAATTGATCAAAACAGCCATCAAAATCCATAAAAAAAGTTTAGTTACTAAATAATGGCTGGTTAGGCCAATCAAAAATGTTTGGATTGACCCAAATGACTATAAAACCTAAAAACATAAGATAGAACCTAAAATATGGTCGGAGGCCAATCCAAAATGATTTCTAGTTTGGATTGGCTTAAATAGACATAAAACACAAAAAATGAGATAGAACCCTAAACACGACTAATCAAGCCAATTCGAATCGATTTATATTTTGGATTGACTTAAACGACCATAAAACCCAAAAAGTTGAGGTAGAACTTAAAACATAGTTGCTTAGGTCAATCCAAACCAGTTTTCTAGTTTAGTATGGCTTGAATGGCCATAAATCTAAAAAAAATGAGATAGCACTCAAAACACTGCCGATTAGGCCAATCCAAATAGGTTTCTAGTTTAGATTGGCACATAATCCCTTTTAAAATAAACTAAGCATGTAAATCGAATAAAATAAGTAGTTTGATTTTTTAAGCCTTTCAATGCCAAATTGATCAAGTGTGTATTTGATCTTGGCACTTTTTTTCCTATTTTCAAGAAGTTTCAAATGAGATCCTCATTTGAGACTTGCTTTATCTGGAGGAGGTTCAACTAGAAGTAATTATGTACTAAATTTTATTATATAATTGTTTGATTTTGCATATATCTTTCTCTATAATTTACAAAATAAACTAGTAGTCTAGATAATTAACTTAGACAAGTCTTGAATAAATATCTCCAACAGATTAGAACATAGGTATCTTCAACAAAAGAGGAATTTTGATATTATGATTTTTATGAAAGTAGAACCCATTTAGACATAGTCTAAACAAAATTTTAATTCAATATCCTTGTAAAAGATGTTGCAACCCTTTTATTTGATAAAAATTGTGGCTAAAAATATTTAATATGTGATGATATATGGTCAAATTATAGAACTTTGATACATCACGGTAAAGTCAAACTTAATTTAATTAATGAATATAATGTTCAATTAAATTAACCACAAGATGAAAATGTTAATGATGAAGTGATAGTAATACTTGAAGATATTCAAAGTATTATGGAAACATATTGACATAACAAGAATGAACCAAATATCGAAGAACAACATATTATCGTTTATTAAAAGATGTCAAAACACCTTTATATAAATGTTGTAAAGATATATCTAAGTTAAAAGTTATTTTGAAGTTGATTTAGTTAAAGTCAATAAATAGTATAACTGAAAATATATGAATAGCATACTATCATTATTTAAAAATGTATTACTTAAATATGCAAAAATTTCTAACACTTGGTATGAACTTTAAAAAAAATTAAGAACTTAGGACTTAGTTATCAAAATATATATACATGTAAGAATGATTGTATTCTCTATTGAAAAGAGAATGCAGATAAAATTATATATTCACAATATGAAACTCCAAGATATAAAGATGATATTAAACATAGGAGTACAAAGGTGACTTGAAAAATTTTATATTATTTTCCATTAAGAGATAGGTTGTTGTGATTGTTTATATCAATGAATACTACTAAGTAGATAACAAAGCATGACTAGCTACGCTCCTTTTAATCGAGTGGTGAAAGGCATCATCCTATTAATTCTCCTTCTTGGAGACAAGTTGATGAACTATATACCAATTTTGCATTGGAGAAATACAACATTCAGTTGGGTTGGCCGCATATAGCTTTAAGCCTATCAGTAATATGTCTTCAAAGTATAGTGTCTGGCCTATTATGTCAATGATTTATAATTTACTACTATGGATGTCTATGAAAGCAGCATATAGAATGATTCTACGTCCAATACTAAGTCTAAGAGCTCTTAAAAATGAGTTTGATGTATATTTTCACCTATTGGTGGATAAGTTAAGTTACTTATGGGAGTTTGGATTAGAAACATGACACTTCAAGAAAAAGAATTTTGTCATGAGAGTCATATTGCCAAGTACCATAAATGATTTTTCAGGATATGCAAAGCTATCTCAATAGAGTATCAAAGAAAAAGTAGCATGTTCACTTTGTAATGATGAAACATATTCAATTAGGCTATGCTAAAATAAAAAAGCAATGTTACCTAGGACATCATTGATTATTTCTAATAACACATCATTGTATAAAAAACCAGCATAAGCATTTGTTTGATGGCCTACAGTAAGGGAAGGGAACATCAAAAATACTAACAGAATATGAGATATAAAGACAAAAGTAGGATATGGACACAAAAAGATTGGAAAACTGTTTGACAAAAAATTGGAGAACTTTAAAAAAAATTAGTAAGGAACAAAAATTAGAAAGAAAGAAGTATTTTCTTTGAACAGTGCCATTTTGGGCTCCTTTGATTGTCCATCATCATTTAGATGTCATGCTTATAAAAAGAAATATGTGTGACAATATTCTTAACATGTTCAACTTATAAGAATTGGATAAGGATAATCTGAACTCAAAAAAAAAAAAAGATTTGGTAGACTTAAAAATTCATCCAGACTTACATTCACACGATGGTTTGTCTAGGTTTCCATATGTAATTTATGTGCTTAGTAATGGATAAAAGACTCAAATACTTAAATTTGTGAAGAATATTCGAGTGTCAGATAGGTATTCCTCAAATTTAAGTATGTGTGTATATGTAAGTAGTTGAACCATTAGTGGGTTAAAAATTCATGATTGTCATGTCATGATGCAGATGATTATTTCTCTGACATTTCATGGGATCATATCAAATAATGTACTCAATCCCATTGTAGAGTTACTCCAATATCTTAACATCATTTGCTATAAGTTTCTGGATAGTATCATTTTTAAAGATTAAGAGTCTAAGATTGTAATAACATTGTGTAAGTTGGAACAAAAAATTTTGCCATCATTATGATCTACCTAGTTGTGCATTTGACTTATAAGAGTAGAATGTTTAGGCTAGTTCAATACCCATGGTTGTCTCTAATTGAAAGATATTTAAAGAAACTCAAAAATTATGTGGACAATGAGACAGGAGTTGAAGGCCCATGGTTATTTAATTGACGAATGTACACAATTTATTTGGTTGGATCTAAAAGGCATAAGAAATTCCTTATGACATTTAAACACAATGGAACACGATCACCTGGTCGATTGGGTCTAAAAGGCCTAAGACTTTAAGAATTTGATTTCCTTAGGCCTTTTAGACCCAACCGACTTGGTGGTTGGTTGGGTCCAAAAAGCCTAAGAATTCCACTAAGGTCTTAAGAGTTACAAATTAATAATCATTATATTTTCTTATGTGATAGATGAAAGGTTTTAGTAAAAGTTGGCAGATGTCTCAAGCTGCTATACCATCTGAAGGTGGTGGATCACAAAGTTGCTTAGGTCTATCTAATTCTAAGAGAAGTCAACCTCAGTCTACTCCTACTAGGTCTTGGGGTGATGCTTCCTGACCTACTTGGCAACACCCATTGAGCTTGGACCATCTCAAGCCCCTGTTTCATAGCACACTTTGGCAACACCTACATCCGGAGATATTTCCTTAGGCCTTTTAGACCCAGCCGACTTGGTGATGGGTTGTGTCCAAAAAGCCTAAGAACTCCACTAAGGTCTTAGGAGTTACAAATTAATTATCATTATATTTTATTATGTGATAGATGAAAGGTTTTAGTAAAAGTTGGCAGATGTCCCAGGCTGTTACAGCATCTCAAGGTGGTGGATCACAAAGTTACTCAGGTCTATCCAATTCTAAGAGAAGTCAACCTCAGTCTACTCCTGCCAGGTCTCAGGGTGGTGCTTCCTAACCTACTTGGCAACACCCATTGAGCTTGGACCATCTCAAGCCCCTACTTCTTAGCACACTTTGGAAACACCTACATCCGGAGATAGTCCATCTTATATCACCTCAAGTATATATTTTACTCAATATAATTCTAATAAACATATGCATGTTTATTTTCTAATATATTATTCTTTTATGGTTAATTAGCTACATCTGCTAGACGTGGGAGATGTTGAACCAGAGCGTATGTGTGTAAAAATTGGGCCCTAATAACACCTTAAACATCGAGTTGGTGAGGGTTTTGGATGTAGAGTCATATGGTTGGGAGTTTATCTCCTATATTGAAATTTGCAATATAGTGCACTGTAATTTGGGACAACAAAATTACATCACTCTTCTATAAGAGAAGAAAGATGTCATCTTTTGTGATCTCAAAGTAACTATTATATTTATAGTTTTAATTGACATGATAGTTAATAGTGTATATGTAACAATTTTCAGTATGGTTACTATGTATCTGTAAGGAATTATTTTGTAAAATTTGGTGTACCAAAAATAACAATTCATATAGGTTCATGTTGATCTTGTCTCAATTGGAACCAAACGACAAAAACTGATCAAAATGGATTCAAATATACCTGATAGGGATTCATCTAATCTGTTGTAGAGGAAGACAAAGAACTTATCAAGCTCTTCAAATCATTCAAATGTCTGATCTCAAGTAGTATCCACATAAACTTTATCCACAGTAGGTTCTCCTTTTGCTCCAGACTCGAGAACTCTTCTCGAACAGAGCTCCATCACCCATGGATGTCTTCCAGAGACAAAAGGAGATAGAGAGAAGGCTAAGGGCGTGGTTCTCACCTTTGGCTTGGTAGGGTTTGGCTAGAACTATTAATATTTATAGAGAATTTAGATTTTTTTCATAAAAACCTAAAATATTTATAAATTATGCCCTTGCCCCTATACTTTATTCCTTATGTGTGTGACCCAATAAGACCAATAACCTATTTGGTTAAGTCCAAATTGAAATATACAAATTTTATTTTATTAAATTAAATTTATTACCTGATAATAGATTAATCGACCTACCGATCATAAAGGGTACAAGTTACATCCCATTATCCTGAATGACTATGAGGATATTCTTATCTCCAAAGAGCCTTTTCATTATCAATTCAATGTCCTAGTCAAAAAGGAGTACAACATTGACTGTTAACCTCTTTGTGTACCGACTCTATAGAATCTTGTACTAAGAATCAGATCAAATGGAATGATCTTTTTCAAATTATCCTTTCTACCCTGGGTAGAGATTTAGAGTACTATCCTATAAGACATACACTCTCACTTACTGAGAGTGGATGATTCCTTGTTATCAATTCAATTACTTCTATTGGGTTTCCCTTGTACCGAATTCATCGCTATATTGAACCATCTATATAGCGATCCATGATTCAATGGTCAAAGTACAAATTCTTTCCAACAAGGCATCTTTGATGACTCAAGTCAAAGGTCCAATCATGTAACCATAATAATTTATAACCTTGATTGACATTTTGGTAAGATACTATTCAAGCTTCTAAATTAGTCAGTTCATTGAACTCATTCGACTAATGAGCCCTTCTTTATGTATCTTAGTGTGTTCACACTAATGACCAATGAAATTAGTCATCCTCATCACATGACAAGACATCATATAGATTAGTTTATCTAGATCTTTGTGTCCCATGTCAAGATTTATATGACTATGAACATTTAAATTACATATCTCTAGATGATTGATCTTATTATCATGATCTCATCATAATTCAATCATCATTGCATGTGATCAAGGACTTCATTATGAAATACGCATCTAATAAGAGTTAGTAATGAAGATATGCCTAATTATTTGAATGAGATATTTCTAGAAATATTGAATCATATCATATATAATTAGTTTGTTAGGCATACATTTATTTTAATCTCCACTTACATTAAAGTCAATCACCCATCTAGCTGATCTCTATTAGCTCGAGATGAAACTCAAACACACTTTGAGCAACCATTTTAGTTAGTTGATATGAAATGCTATTAGCAGAAGATACTATATATTTAATTATATCTCTTTATGCTACAATATCTTTGATTTTATGGTATCACCATCGAAGCTTTAAACTTATATGATATCCTTTTCAACTATCTTTGCCTTAAAGGTCTCTACCTTTCAATCCACTCCAATATATCCTTTATTAATCCATGTATATCTTATTGATACTATACCCTCTGGTGGATCTATCAATTTCTAAACTTGATTAGAATAGATAGAGTTTATATTAAATTTTATTTTCATTTCCCATTTTGGAATCAATATCTTATATTACTTCTGTATAGATCTCAGGTTTAATATCCTTTATTATCTAATGTCTCATTTCTTCTATCAAAGATATGTCCCACATATTTCTTATGTTGAATGGGCATAAGTAAAGACTATGAAGTTTCTATGCGTAATTATTAACTAGTACCTTAATAGAAATGTCCTTGGGTTGTGGGACTAGAACATCTTCCATATATATCTCCCACTATCTTTCTTAAGGAGGAATTCTTCCTATAGAAATATGATGAGCTGAGCAACATATACCCTTCTCCATAAGAGTGGTATATTTAATATCCATAAGTTTCCTTAGGATATCCCACAAGCCAACACTTCATAATCTAAAATTTTGACTAGTTAGGGTTATACTTCTCACCATGTTGGACATTTCAAAACCTTAACTTACCTAAGGTCAAGCTTTAACCCCTTTCCATATCCCTAAATGAAATAATTCAAAAAGAATTAGAAGGTACCAATTTAAGATAAAGTGATTACATTGCATACGTAACCCTAAATAAACAAAGAAGACTTTGCAATCAATGTTTGTATTATGTCCTACACAATACAACTTTTCATTTTAACTACTCAATTAAGCTAAAATGTGTAAAAAGACGTCCACTAAAATTAGATTCTTTTATCCTTCAAATTATGTGTGAATTATGTCCTTAAGTATTCTTCTCCTTGATCTTATCAAAGAGTTTTAATACTCTTTCCATTAGTATCTCTACTTCATTCTTAATCTCCAATAATTTCTCAAATGTCTTAAATTTTCAATCCATACCTAGAAACATCACCTTTGAAAATAATATAATAGAGATATTCCCCTTTAGCCTATAGATATGGGCTAATAAACAGCTAGATGTGTGAGCTCTAACAACTCATTATCTTATTCTTCATGTCTACATTAAGCTGAAATAGATTGATCTATATTAGCCCATTTTCTCTTAAGAGGAGTATTCACACACATCATGAGAGTTAACATATCTAATACGATTAAACATTTTATTAAGCTCGTACTAGCAAACACTTTGCCATTCAATGTCTTAAAACATCTATCATTTCCATATCTCAGAATAATTTATCATTTATTCAAGTAAAAAATATAAATAATATTCTTATAGATAGATATAATATAAATATCATTAATTAAGACACCTTTATAAGGTTATTAAACATTTGTATCTCCCACCAATAATGATAGAACTTTTACATTATTTTATATGTAAGTCGACATCTTATTTATTAAACTTTTATCTACTTGTCATCATCTACAACTCTTTGTATATATAAGATGTATATCTAGGATCTCATACCAAGATATGTATCTATAAAGATATGCACATCTAGTATCTCATAGTTGATATGAACATCTAGTTTCTAATACTATGATATACACATATAGTATCTGATACTATTAAGTGTATATGTGAGACAACTAAATATCAATGACTTAGATACATGAAGCTTCTCAAAATCCACATTTGCATTATGTGCAATACACTTTACACTTCCTCATCCACTTACCATCATCATGATAGTAGAAGAATTATATCTTATTTGGGCATTCTGTCTTATTTGGGCTTTATTATCTTGACTGTCTTCTTTGACTATAACTATGTCCTTCTATTTCTATCTAATAATCTTACTTATTTCCATTGGTCTCACAAACAAGAAGTATTAGAGATGTATCATTGTTCTATTGCCTTTAATTAGCTCATCACCACGAGCCATGATGCATCTCATTTCCTTCTATCCATGTTGCCTCCACAATTTATATCTTATAGAGGCCAACATATAGCATAAGACAAATAATGCATCTTCTATATACTATATTATGAGACAAGATCTTATAATCTCTCACATCATTAGATAAATTAGGAGGCACCTACTTCTCAAATAAAATAGTTATTTGGTCAACCAAGACAAAAATTTTCTTAGATCTAAACTAGTCTAAGAAGTGTGAGCCATTAAGCTATTTGGTATCTAATATGTCTTACTAGGTGGTTTATCATCATATTCTACAACTAAGATATATTTTCATCAATAGAACATTGCAACATTTATTAAAATTAAGATGTAATTTTTTATCCTAATTCATGCTCACACTAAATTTTGGCAAATTTGCATAACCCTCATTATGCAAAGATGTGATATCATGATGAAATCCTAGTAGGAACTAAGACCCTATTAACCATATGATGATGACATTGTAGTTGCTCAATAAATCATCACATACTTAATAGGAAGGCAATTACTGTCAGTTGTAACTCTTGTAACTCTTAGTCATTTAGCTTCTAAAGTCATGACCTTGTGGTAGCACAACAAGTCATATGCTCTAGTTAGGTCAAATCCGTTTGTTATGTTATAAGAATGGATTCATCACATAGCTCTTGTGGTAGCACAACAAAGCCATACAAATGGTCCATCCCAAAGCTCAGCAAATGCTTTGGCCATGATCATCAATCCCTTGTTGAATAGGTCTTGTGGTAGCACAACAAACACATCCAATTTAAGATTGGCTCATCAAAACCATAACAACAGAAACCTATGTGAGTCATTCTCAATCATAGTTATCTAAGGTGCTCATCTCAACCACCTAGGCGGTTGAGGTAGGTGAAGCACTGACAAAATGCCTTGCCCACCCAAGTCAAACAAATATGGTCAAACTTGATCCATTTCTTAACTTAATTATGATATTTATCTTCTTTTGTTATTGATTTGTATGGCCATTAAGTTGTTATGCTATGTTATGCTTGATTTAAACTCTACTTTTGTAAGTTGTTATGATGTTATGTTTGTTATTGACCTTCTTTTGTTGTTATAACATTATTTATTGATGGCTACATTACATAGTTAGTAAAATGATGTATTTATTTCAATATTACAAGTATTTTATTATATTTATTTCAACTATTTGTATTAGATATATATTTTTTAAATTAAAATAATTAAATAATATAAAACTCCTTGGGCACCTAAGACACTTGCCCTATGCAACTAAGGTGAGGCGCTAGGTCCCTCGCCTTAGGTGCCTCCCATCTCTGATAACATAGTTCTTAATGTCTCACGTTTATTAACCTAATTAAAATGAGAAGGGATTATATTTTATTCTCATTAATAATATGTGTTAAATATATATAATATTTTTGGAATATTAAATATCTAAGGTGCATTGCATAGCACACAATCACATATCACATATGCAAAAATAAAATGAATGACCATGCACTTAACCCTAAACATGCAACACCGGAGCTAGAACGATGTGCAACTAAAAAAAGCTAGCACTAATACCACTATAAGGAATAGTCCTGTAAATCTTAGTACAACAAAAGTAATGATTTCTATGGGTTCATATTGATCTTGTCTCAATCAAAATCAAACAATGAAAATAAAAAACTGATCAAAAAGAGTTCAAATATATTTACTAGTCCCGTCTCTAATAGTATCCATATGAACTTCATTTGCAGTAGGTTTTCCCTTCTCTCTGGGCTCAAGAACTCTTTCCGAACAAAACTCTATCACCATGGACACCTTCTAGAGAGAGAATGAGATAGGGAGGAGGTTGAGAAAGTGGTTCTCACCCTTAGCTTGATAGAGTTTGGCTGGAACTATTAATATTTATAAATAATTTAAAATTTTTCATAAAAATTCAAAATCTATAAATTACACATTTGTTCCTTTACTTATGGATAAGTCCTTATATGTGTGACTCACTAAGCTCAATAACCTACTTAGTTGAAACTAATTAAAGTAAAATATTTTTATTTAATTAAATTAAATCCGATATCTGATAACAAATTAATTGACATATTTATCATAAAGAGTACAAGTCACATTTCATAATCCCAAATAACTATGGGGATAATCTTATCTCAATTAAACATTTCCATCATTAGTTATCTTATAAATATAAACCCTAGTCCATTTAATATGCTAGATAGCAAGGAGTACAATATTGACTGTCAGACTTTATAAGATCATGTACTCAGAATTAGATCAATTGGAAAACTCCTTTTATAATTATCCTTACTACCCTAATCAGGGATTTATATTACTATCCCACAGGGCATACACTCTTACTTGCTGAGAGTAGATGATTCTTTGTTATCCTCTCAATTGCTTCCATTGTGAGTCTCTTATACACAATCCATCGCCATACTAGACTATTTATACAGTAATCCATAAGTTAATAGTAAAAGCATAAGTTTTTCCCAACAAAGTATCTTTGGTGACTCGGGTCAAAAGTCCAACCATACAACTATGATGATAGATAACCATGAGTGATAGTTAAGTAGGATATCATTCAGGGTTTCTAATTCAATCAGTTTAGTGAACCTATTAGACAAAGAGCACATGTATGCATATATCAGTGTCTCCACACTAATATTCAATAAAATCAGTCATTCTCATCACATGAGAATAAATTGCATACACAAGTCTATCCAGACCATTAATGTCCTATCTCAAGGGTCCTTTGACTAAGAACATTTAGATTGCATAACTCTTGATGATTAATCTCATTATTATGATCTCATCATGATTTAATCATCATTGCAAGTGATTAAGGACTTCATTGCAATGTACATATCTAATAAGTTCTAGTAATAAAAATTTTCCTAATTAATTAAATGGGATATTTTTAAAATATCAAATCATATCATAGATGATTGTCTTGTCGGGCATATATTTCTATTAATATCAACAGTTTACATTCTAGTAGTCTACATCTATAGATGTAGAGCTTTTAAGAGACATGGGGGAGATATAAAGAAAGCACCACCAAAAGTAAAAGGTAAATAATATATTTTTAATTTATTTCTCATGTACTCAATTGTTACTAATAAAAATTTGTGTCCAGTATTTTATAGGGCAGTCACTAGGGGAGGCCCGTGCCAATATGCCTCCATAATGCAATGAGGATTAATGACATTGTATGTGTGATTCATGAGTTAGAAATGATAATAAAGTAAAATAATAATTTAATTTTTTATTTGAGAATGATCTTTTGTCAATTAATTAAGTCGTTATCAATATGTGTATAGGCATTGAGTGAAAGAAATAACGATAATAGATGACATTTAATAATGCCTTATAGAAGAAGAATGAATGAATATACACGAGTTAAAGAGATTTTGTAACTATCTAACATATGTTTTTATTATTTAATTATATGTTGGTTGAGTTTCCATGTATTCTAATGTGCTTATTTCCTTTCAACAAGTATAAAAGGAATCCCCCCCTACATGTTTAGAGGTCTTTGAGATTACTTAGTCACATTAACTTGTCGATGGATTGGTAATTTGGAGTAATGACTAAAGTAGTCAAATGATGGTATGTCTAAAATTTAGCTTTATATGAAAATAAAAATTTTTAATATAATTTATGATGATAGAATAATAAGCAATAATTGATGAATCTTTCAACATCAAAGAAATCAGATATTGGTAGTCTTCACTCACTCCCGACGAGACTGTTATATTTGTCATCGGTAGAGATAGATCGGGATGGATCCGATGTGCTGGGTGAGATCAAACTCATAACACCTGATATGGTGAGTCTAGTGGTGGTGCTTTTTCCTCCATGACTTAAGAGGTCCGGGAGCTCAGAGAACAGGTGGAGAAGTAAGTTTAGATCAACATTGAATATCGATCTAAGGTTTCTTCTCTAAAGCAACAACTAAAAAGTCAACAAAGATCATTCAAAGAAACTATCCAACGCTTGACTCAAATGTATAAAAACATAAATCAAAGACTCTCAGCACTGGGCAACCACATCGTTGTTACCTCCGAGACAAACTCAAGATGACGACAAGGGCAAGGATGTCAATGACGATGGGGACGACAACAACAAGTATTCGTTTTCTATGTATGGAATTGAATGAAAAAATAATTATTTTATGTTTAATTCTATTGTTGTATAGATTGGTTTGATTTATTTTTACATTGTATTTGTGGAATGGTTTGTATGGAATGAATTGTAAGAAACAATTAAATGATTTGTATTGAATGGTTGGGACCATCATATGAATTGAATGGTTTATATGAAATAAATTATATGTTGTAAATTGAATAGTTTTCATGGAATGGTAACAATGGATTAGTTTGTACCATTATTTTTGTTATAAAATAAATATTGATGACAACTTCTTTAGCTGTCACTAATGACGTACTGGTGATGGCAAAAGCCATCACCATTGATTACTAGTGACTACTTCTGTGCCATTGCAAAAACAGTAAGCATACACTTGTCTAGCTAAACACGTGTACTTTGTAAACTACTAGTGATGACCAAGGAGGGTAGGGTCGGGGGTCGCGACCGGGTCGCGGGACCCCCAGGCCGACCCGGTCGCGACCGGGTCGCGACCCTATTTTTTAAATATTTTTTTTTTGAAAAATTCAAAAAAATAAGAAAAATGCGAAAAAAAATCTGAAAAAATACAGAAAAATTGGATAAATTAACTGACATGATTTAAATGAATAATGCATCAATTTTATTCCAACATGATGTGTTGTACACTTTGTAGGTAGTTGATGTACTCTCCCCATGTCATTTGGGTTGAGTACAAAGCTTGATACATGTACACATGACGATCATATTCGTCAGTCCCTCGGGAAACTATCCTAAGACTTGATCCAAACGAGTCACCATAACTATAGGTCGATTGGATCGAAGTATCCGATGACTCCACATAATTCATTCCACAGTACTCTTGATCGTATGTAGGGAACCAAGAGCCTTGGGATGAATCATACACATAGTCGGGGGCATCGTGGTATTCTGCTCCAACTCCATGGCTACGATGACCTTCTCTACCTTGTGGCGGCCTTCTACCATGATCGGTATCTTGGGTCGCATGAGTATATTGCTCCTCGCCGGTAAAACGTAGCGACGTGGTAGGAGATATGGGAGGATCTGAGGTCCTTTGTACTTGTAAAGTGTCCGTGCCCCCGTATCGAGCACCATCATCGCTGCTACTCTTTGACGATGAATCCTCGGACGTCTGGTACTGCACTCGGATGTTCGGCTCCGGCGTATCTTCTCGATCGTCTTCGACCGTATCAGGATCTGCAATATCAAAAGGATGAGTCATAACTTGTTTACCTTTTCGGCTACTTTGCGGACCTTGGCTAGTTCCTTCTGCGGTCCTCCGGCGCTTTGCTAGTGAGGGAGGGATCCGGAATTCTTCGGCTAAAGGGACATCGTCGAGCACTCCTTCGGCCCATTGTTGGTCTTGGGGTTGAACTCCGGTTCTCCCAACCCTTCTCGGTCGTTTACCCAAGCTTCTAAGGAGTTCTTCTCGTAGAATATTTGATCCAAATCGATATCCTCCTCTTCAATTGGCGGCTCGTCGACCGAACGTCCCGCTGCCTGTGCTATCCAACTCTTTTGTTCCATCTGGTTCTGCTTCATTCTATCCAAATTCCTCAACTTTAACCTCATGTTGTAGTGACAATACACGAGGTCTTCAAGCCTCCTTGATGTAAACATATTTCTCTGCTTTGTGTGAATCAAGCTGAATGTAGACCAATTTCGCTCGCAGCCCGAAGCCGATGTGGTTTGACTTAGGACCCTGATGGCTACGTCCGCCAAGTCCTCGTACCCTGGTACTTTACCATGGTCCATCCACCAATCAGCTGCATAAATTGAATGTCGTGCATTATTATCTAAGTAAGCTTTGATTAATTAAGTGATGAAAAACATTTCTACGTACCCGGACTTAGTATCATCACAGCTCGTTCCAAAGTGAAAACTCCGCATTCTGTAATCATACATCTTGTTGCAAGCGATAATAGCCTGGTCGTCGTCACCAAGCAACCGTCGGATGACGCTCTTCACGTCATCTAATAGCTCGTTCGTCGCCTTGAAATGTGGACTATAGCAGTATCTTGGGTTGAAAAAGTAACCTACGAAACAAATAGTATTAGTAAACAAGTTATACACAACTTTGATTAATAAAAAGATTAGTAAATGTTTAAGAAAATATACCTGCTGCATGTATGGGTTGATGTAATGTACGCTCCCAGCGACGATCTATAATATCCCACCACTTGGCGAAGTCGGACACGGTCTTGGAGATTTCTTCTTTGGCTCTCTCAATCGCATCATATAAATACCCCATGTCTGCTTTTCTATCTCCGTCAACTATCCTTAGTACCTTCACTATGGGTTGGACGATGTCTAACGTCTTCTTTACAACTTTCCAAAAATCTCCACTCTCTATTGTCTCTTCTACTTTTCTCCCCTTTCTCTTATCCGATGGGTTACATCTAGCCATCCAACTACCCCAACCCGGTGAAATGACCATTTGAGTTAGAGCTCTCCTTTGACTCAATAAACTTTCTAAGGAAATATAGTGGGAGGCGAACCGGGTTGCACCGGGCCGTAACAACTCTCGCCCCTTGGTGTGTTCCCTCATAAGTGCAAGGACAAAGTTGTGGTTATAAATAAATGAAGAAATAAACTGGGCTAGCTTAACTACCTTGTCTATTTGAGGATCTTTGCATATATCCTCTAACATCAAATCTAAAGAGTGGGCGGAACAGGGGTGTCCAATACAACTTTGGTCTTTTGACCATAAGCATCCGACCGGCCGCTTTGTATGCCGCCGCATTGTCCGTGACTACTTGAACTACCCGGCTCTCTCCTATTTCTTCTATCACTCCATCTATCAATTGGTAAAGATACTCGCATTCTTTACTCGTCCCGATGCGTCGACCGACTTCCAAAAGACCGTGCCGGCTTGACTGTACACTAGGAAATTGATCATAGTCTTCCTAGTAATACCTGTTAAGTATAAGATGATAAATAAGTTATACCAAAAAAGAATGTTAATACATCTAATATGAATGAGTAAAAGAAAATTTAATTACCGGTCCATCCGTCGGTCATTAACGTGCAACCTCGTTCCTCCCAGATGCGTTCAAATGACTGCACGTACTTCTTTGTTTCTTGCACCTCCATAGGAAGATATACATTGTATATCTCCTTTGGGTTTGGACCAGGCACTCCCCTCCCGACGTCTGCGATCGTGTCGATCATGTTCTCGTAGTATGGTCCCTTCGCGGCATTTGCCGGAATGCTGTGGTGAAAGAACCACCTTGACGTTGCCCGGCCAATCCTATCCTTACATAATTTGAGGTTCTTCATCGCCGTCGTGATTGTTGTTTGACGTTGTCGTGGTCTGGTGATTACGGGATCCACGGGACCTACTGCGGGTCGTCGTCTTGTGTGAGATCATGAACCTGATCTTGCGGTTGGTTGTTGGATCCTCTTCCGCTACCTCGACCACTCCCGGCACTAGACCCTTGACCCATCATTCGGCCGGTATGTCTATAGAAGTCTTCCTCGGCGAATGATCTTCGACTTGCTTCCATCCCTCATGAGAGTTCATCTTTTTAAAAAAACATTTAAGTATCAAGGCTACTTAATTATCCTTTAAAATAGAATAATGAACAACGTTTATGAGTAACACCTCCCATACCTTCGTACTCTTCGTCTCCAAAAATATCCGGCCTCTCTTGTCCGGTTCCGTAAATGTGTACGGATCGTCTCCCTGGTTGTTGCAATTCTTCTCGGACGGTCTCTTTATGTCTTTTGCTAGTTCCCTTCGTTTGCTCCATCGCTTGTAGGTGCCTACGAAATTGAGCTCTGACCTCCGGCGGAGTCCGTGTGCAAGGAAGAACATTTCCCTTCATGCCCGCAAGATGAAATTTTAAACGATAAATACCACCGAATATTACTTTGTCGCAATATTTACATTGCACTTTTCTCTCCGCCATGGAGATCAAATTGCAATGCAACCAAGCCGGATCACTCCGGGTCGCGCCAGTAGTTTGGGTTGTTTGGCTTGGAAAAGACATTTTTTAAGTAAATAATTAATTAAGTAAGTAATTAATTATTTAAATAGCTAATAACTTAATTATTGACAACTAATGTAAGTATATTTTTATTTATATAAATTGAATGATTAACTAAATATAGGATTAAGTAAGTAATTAATATTCCTTACTACTAATGATGTGTTAAGTAACTACTAAACTAAATATCTAACTAATCTTCTAGCTAACTAACTATGCAAGTAAGCAAATAAGTATTAAAAAGAATAAACTACTTAACCCACTAATCAATGGAACTAATATTAAATAAATATACTAAATGAACTAATGAAATGCTTGATGAAATAATTAAGTAAATGAGAAAAAAAATTTGAGCAATGAGAGCAATGAGAGCAATGAGAGCACAAATGAGAGGTTGAGAGTGAGAGTGGGGGGGTGGGAGTAAGGAGAGCCCCTTGGGGGCTTTAAATAGCCCCCAAGGGGCTGAATGGGGGGGCTGCGCCCCCCCAAGACCGTTGGCAACGGTCTTGAGACCGTTGCCAACGGTCTGGCAACGGTCACATGACCGTTGCCAGACCGGGTCGCGCGACCCGGCCGGGTCGCGCGACCCGGTCGGCCGGGTCGCGCGACTCGCGCGACCCGGCCACGACTCCGCGACCCGGCCGGGGGAGTCGCCCCGACCGGGTCGCGACCGAGCCGGTCGGGCCTAAACCTGACCGGGTCGGGGCCGGGTCGCGACCCGGGTCGCGACCCGGCATACCATGGTGATGACTAACCAATAGCCATTGCTTGTAAGTTTATAGGCAATGTGGTTATAGGCAAGGGCTTACATTAAGCTACCATCAATATTATTGACAACAAATTTATTTGTAATGACTCGGTGATGATGGCTAGTCATTACCAACACATTTTGGTGACAGGATTTATGATTTTAACGATGGCTTAAGCCATCGTCATCAACTATTTGCTTTGTAGTTAGTTTCATCGATTCAGAATTCTTCAAAATAAAAATAAAAAAGTAAAATATAATAAAAGTATTATTATGTTATTAACAAAAACATTATTTATATAGTTTTATGAAGCTTAGATTACATAATAATATTTATATGTATTATTATTTATAACTAAAAAAATAGTATATGTAAATAAATAGTTAATCATTTTAAATATTTAATTAATTTTTTTAGCTCAAATCGACCCAAACTTAATTGTACCTGTTCAGCTCAAATCTGTTTGAGAGCATGGCTTGATTATATTCATCATTTAAAAAATTTTGATACAAAATCCAACCAAACCAAAAGAACACAACTGGCTAGAATGTAGATAAAGGGACAAGGTGACCCGCTGACCTTGGATATGTCTGCTTCATCTTAGGGGGTGTCGGTGAGGGAGTCGAAATGTGAAATCTGTCTTGATGCGATGTATATATATTTGGCATGAAAATAAGTTTTATGTTCATTTATATGTTAAACTTAGTTTTATCAAATCGAATATGTTAAACCTCTTATCGTGTCGTCCGTGAACAAAGCTAAGGCCTAGGTCTTTAGACCTGGGTCTCCCAGACTATTTAAATAGTCTCTCTGTCTTTTGTTATTCAAGGTCGTGGGCTCTACGCAGAAGCAAACGTCTGCAACCGTATCTTGAACTATGGCCACTAACCCTTTTTTTTTCTTATTTAACTTTCAACGTTATCTAGCAATGTCCAAATCTATACGTAAGACAACGCTTCTTTTGTTCATCTCGAATGTCAATTTTTCCATAGAAAATTGATAAGAAGCATTCAAAAATTATAATTTTGTTCTTACCTTTTTGCGTATGATTTTACTTTTTATTCACTTAAACAAAAGATCACTTAAAATCCTTTCTTTAAACATACATTAAATGTTTATCTATTTTGTTTTACAACATTTTTAATATTTAGATAATTTTAAATTAATGTGTTTATAAATTTATTATATAAAACTTTATTACTTTCCGTATAAAAATATATATTCTAATAGTTGTACTTAGATCCTAAATTTTTATTAAAGTTTGGTTCGGGCTTATTCCTATACGACCTGGTCTCACGCATTCCATCTGACTTGAGCTTATATGAAATCTTGCCCGTGGACATTTCTACTGTATCATGTCTCTTTATTTGCATGTTCTTAAAAATAATCTTCAGCCCATCATTTAATTTACAAAGTTTTGGACTAAAGAAAACTTATTCGAGTCTGAAAGAAGCGACTGAGAAAGTCATCCAATTTTGAAATCCGCAAATGTAAGTGCTCTAATGTCACAACTCAGATTTGACATGCATAACAGAATACAATCCAGGGACATAATCGGAGAAAATAACCTCTAAAATACATCGGTTAAAAAACAAAGAAGACACAAATCAAAGTTAAATTGATAACTCTAATAATTCTATCCAAATTGTCACCACAAAAATCCAATATAAACAATATATACACCAACATCTAACCAGCAATCAACTAACTTATTAGATTTCAAAATGCCACTATACTTCTACTACGTTACACAATTTTTAAAAATATTAAATAATAAAAAAATGTGAGCCACCAATAACTCAATAGAACTTATACCCGAACTACCTTAATATAATGATAAAATCCTATTTTTAAAACAGATAATAAGTCCAAAAAATCAAATTTTGACACGTATAAATAAAAATAATTATCAAAGTTCAATTATTTAAATGAGATACTTTTCTAATTATCTAATATATTAACATGATTTTATATACAAACCACTTTAACCATAACCCAACATCACTAGCATAACTCTATATGCACGTGTATCACAAACCTTACATGAAATAAAGAAACAAATTTGACCACTCACTACTTCACATGCAACAATACAAAAATTAAATCATTTATCTAAGCAGAACATATGCTTCACTTAGATATTATAGTTATGTCACAGAGCCATCATCAAATCTAAATATATATAGTAGTATCATATAATAAGTTAAATACCATAGTACATCTAGGTAGGGGTGCACTTAGGAAGACCCGTAGAATCCAAGATCAAAGAATTATTTGAACTATTTTAATTCTCCACTACCCACGAGCCATTAACAAAGTTTAGTGAAATATAATTTCATCATAGAATACAACACACTACATCAATTACATCTCACAAACTAATAGAATACATTATTCAAACATTCACAACTTGTTAGACAAGACATGCAAAAACAATTTAGATATGAAACATAAGAATAGACAATTTTATAGAATAACTTAATTAAAATACTATACGCATCACATACTCACATGTCAAACCACAAATAACCATATTTTAATAGTAATAGCAAAATAATGTGCATACTCTAAAACCATACCATGCAACTGTTAATATTAACAAGGAAAAGGGTAACCACCAGTAGTACTCTCTCCTTGGACCTTCCCTTCTAAGTGCTTGGTTGGCTGGTGATAGTGCCCTATTATAGGTGGGTAGTTGGGGTGGTTTCTATTGCACCGTGGTGCAGACAACAGGTTGTTGTTGCCTGATTTGAGGTTGTTGTGGGTTGGGTCGGTATCATTGGTTTGCCTATGTGTTCTTATACTGGTTTTGGCGGCAACCTTCAAGGTTCACTACAACATTGACACTCTCAATGTTGACTACCCTCTCAGTGGTGGGACCGATAGGTGTGAAGTTGTTGATTTCCCTATCAACTCCAGATTTAGGATCAAAAGAATTGACCATGGTGGGGTCTTTTAAAATAGGTCTATAGGTAACGAGCACTATCGTAGAGCTCACTCATGATTGTTCGGTGGTGAATCACTAGAACATTCCTGAGGGTTGGTGTGGTATTTTCTATAAGCATCTCCACATGCTTGCCCTCTGAGATCGTGTCCATGAGCCTCCCAACCATTGCTCTCCAATGGTCAGCAAGTTTCACAAAGTCTTTATTGGCTTTTATATTCTCAACAATCAGATCAGAGTAGACTAGTCCAACCCTATCTTAGTATCTTTATAGAAACCTAGCTTTAACCACATCGAAGTTGCTCGTCTCTATGGGTCAAGCGAGTAAAACTACTCTAAAGATAGCCCTTCTGAAGATTGCCGAAAGTGAAATCCTAGGGCCTTGTGGTTACTTTGCTAGAAAGAAGATTCATAGACAAAATCATTCAGATGAATAAACAGTTTGCTAATGCCATTGTAGCGACAGTAGACTGGCATCTCGACAAGAGAGAGGTGAAGGACTAAAAGTGATGGAATAATAGCCTCAAGGGTTGCTTTGGAGTCTAACTAGTGTTTTAATTCCTTGTATTGCTCATCTATATGGGCAAGCTTACTCACTAAAGCTTGATTGACAACTAGTTCTTAAGCAACATTTGGTGGAATTGGATTGTGGAACCCAAGTGCTTGTGCGAGATAAGTTGAGGTGATCAACAAGCGGCCTAAGTAGTATGTCAGATCAATAGTGCAACTAGGGTAGAAGCATGGACCAGTGGTTGTGGCAAGAGATTGGATTGATGATGTCCCATCATGGGGTGAGGGGGTATAGTGTGGTTGGCATAAGCATGCCCATGCGGGGCAATGATTGGTTGTCAAACCACAGGTCTAGGAGAAGATGTGACTAGACCAACTTCAGCAAAAGTATGGTCACCGGGCATCTTGTCCTTAATCAAAGTTTAGACAGTTGCAGTTGACAAAGTATTTGGGTCATTATAGAGAGCAAGTTCCTCAAACAATTTTTCTAGATCAAATAGAGAAAGATGATGGGCAATCCCTTGTTGCGTCTCCGATTCATGAATGACATTGACAAGGCTCTCAGCTCGAGCCATATGTGGGCCTCGTAGCTCATAGTGGGCCTAGTCATACACTTGTTACTCATAGCAATTCAACATCCTAATGGTTCTTTTGAACATTAATTGCATGGGTATTCTATCAATTTTTTCCAAAGTGAGTGTAACGAAGTTTTGTTGTTTTGTATTGCAAAATGTTTTTTTTATTTTCAATTTTTGTTTGACAAACAAATTGAACACAAATTTAAAATCTTATTTTTGTTATTTTGGTATTCTCAAAAAAATTTTATTTTTTAAATTTTGGTTGGACAAACAAGTTACATAAAAGCTCATGAATGATTACATAATAATTTTGTTACAATCTTAGATTAAATAGATCGTTATAATTGTTTACTCAATATTTGTAAGAGTGGTTTCTATTGCTCCAATCTTCAATGACCTAAGATTTTCACAAACTCACCATGCATTGGTTACTTGGGTACTCTAAGATTTGGAATAAGAAATACAGCCCACCCGATCGAAGGAGAGGAATACTCCATATATGGGAATTTACAAAGGACTTGATGAAAATAAACCAAGTCAACCAAAGAGTAATTCCCTAGAAGAGAGGTTGGTAAACACCAAGAAAGTGTATAAGAATATGAAGGTGTGTTGAGAGAGTGAGCCCCCGTCTCAAATGTTCTATGGGTCAGACAAATTCAATACCCAGTGTAATTATAATACAAATGAAGAAATTACAAAAATAAGAAGCAATCAATTTAACTAATCATGAAGTAATATGAATGATGTGAGAGAATAATCAATTCTTAAAATCAAATATGCAAGCAAAATAATAAATAAGACAATTAACTAAGAAACAATATAAGCAACTAGTAACTAACTAGTGGTTCATATGGAAACCGAAAGGAGAGTGCCAAAAAGTAAATAGTCCACATAGGGACAAATTTGGAAGTGAAGTAGAAGGGTGGTCCATGTGAAGATCGATCTAAAAGTATGGTGGTTTACAAGGAAACCAAGTAGAAAAAAGTGGCGGTTTACACAAGAATTGATTTTGAAATGAAAATGATGGTTCACGCAGAATTGGTTTGGGTAATTGACAAAAAAAAGAAGTGCCACATGCAACCAATCTAACAATGAAGCAAAGGTCTAATCCACATGGGCATCGATATAAAAATAGGTTGGTTTAGGTGGGAACTTGGTTAAAAGCAAGGTATTTCATGCGGGAAACAATTTTAAAAAGAAAAGGGTGATTTACGTAGGAACTAGTTGAAAATGATAGAAAATAAATAAAGTTTATGCAGGGACTAATCTGAGAATGAAATATAAGCAGCAAGGTTCATATAAGTACGAATCTAGAAGAGACAAAATAAGAGTTGATTCGCGCGAGAACCGATCAAGAAATGAAACTAGTTACACTAGGACATCAAACAAACATGGTTAAAGATATTAGTTGTCTCACCATAGTCATCAAAAAAGTTGTTTATTACACGAATAGGTCGTCACCTCATATCTAAAAGAGACCCACCCCACACTCACATTTATCTCCGAACATTCAGCCCTCGACATCACTTCGGTGCCAAAGAGATGGTTTGAGTCTTGTGGGAGAAAATCAAAAGCATAAAAATAAAAGCAAGTAGAGAAAGATAATGCAAATAAAATAAAGTTATTAACAAGAGCCGTGGGCTCCAAAATTAATAGAAATTGAGTAAATTTTAATTAAAAGATGGTTGTGTGTACCATAGAGTGGAAAGATAAGTGTGAGTTTTAACTTCTCCTTTCTCGGCCAACCAATGAAGAAGAGTCTTTAACAAACACTTGCTTGACGTCCTATGCAAATCAAAGCCAATTAAACATGTGAAAAAGGAATCAAAACTAATTGGAGTGTAATAAATATAGAGAAATGGCATAAAAGAGAACAATCAAGTTAGAATGAACCGATTACGGTTAACCCTTAACCCCTATTTTTGGGGATTTTAAGATGGTATGTAGTGTAAAAACTAAATAAAAGTAAAATAGAAATGATGTTGAATGATAAAAAATGATGTGAAAAGTGAAAGAAATTGAATTAGATTGAGAACGACGAAGAAATGCAAGTTCTAGCTCCACATGACTCTTGTTGAGGGAGTGACGGACAAAGTAGGCAAGCAACCATGGACCACTTTGGGGGCACGTTGGCTCATGGACTTAATCAGGGGCGTGTGCAGACAGAACAGCATGACTAGCTTACGGAGCTCCCTATGGACAAACGAAAGGTCAAAATTTGATGTTGTTTGCTGCAGATGGAAGCTAACAGGTTGAGGAACTTTTTATCTTCAGACGGATTGGCTGACACATGTTTCCATAATTTTTTAGAGGATGAATAAGAGACACAATGATGAAGATCATGAACCAATCTTATTTTCTCTATGATCTTTCCATGAATTAGGATACAGGGGACATGTAAGAGGACATAAACTCACCTCTAGAACATTCAGAGGATGTCTCCTTATATAGAAGCATTGAAATATCATTCAAAATTGGATCAAATTAGCAAAATAGGGAAACTGGGAGGACGTGTCCCCATATGAGGAGGCGCGTGCCCATGACCAAAAGCATGTCTACCATATGTCACATATTGGCTTGCGAACTTTGAAGATCAGTCAGATTCGATAAAAAAAAGGTAAGTGGGTTGCACCCCCATATGAGGGCATGTGCGCCTTGCTTCCAGGGCATGTCTAGTTGTGCACTCAATGGAGAGTGTGCGAGCCCAAGACCCAGGGCATGTGCAAATTATACGAAAATTGCCTTCCAAACTTAGGAGATCCAGAAATCGTGATCCGAGAAAATGTAAGTTCGAATACACCCTCGACCCAGGGTGCATGCGCCCTCAACCCAAAGTGTATGCACCCTCGATTGGGGTTGCATTCCATTTGCGAAAACTGATTTCCAATTAGATCTTTATTTTCAATTGACATATGTTTCGCTCATTGTGGGTGCACGCGTCCACAACCATAGGTGCATCATAATTTAGACAAAAAAATTATCTGCTCAAAGATCTAGAAATCAGCCGCACATGCCCTCAGTGAAGGACGCACACACCCTTGACCTTGGGCACGTTGGAATGGGATCCTGACAGGGGTGCACACGCCCTCATGTGGGGGCACGTACTCCCTTTCCAACAAATTCGCGTGGAAAGCCAGAAAAACTTCAGATTTGGCCCATAAATGTCTCGACAACTGGAAAGACCTGGCAATGATCAGAAAGGTAAGGCCTTGAACGAAAAGGCCTACTAATGTCTAAAAAAACTTAGAATGTTGACTAACAAGACACAGTAGCGACTAGAATGATCTGGTGATGACCAGAGATATCTGACAGCGATTAGAAAGACACAATATTGTAAGCATCCGAAACGGGATCCATAGATCTCCCTTTTCCGGCCCTTACTCTTGCTTTGGAGACTTGGTGGATGGGATGTTAGTGATTGTGGTCGCGTAGAAAGAAATAAAGAATAAAGAATAAAAATGATCGCCGTACCTTTGGAAGTGGGAAGATTGTTGGGTTCCGACTTCTCCTCTCTCGGTCAGCCGAAAGAAGAGAGCTTAGTGAGTCCTTCATATTTGATCCGGTTGAAGCTCCACCTCGGCCGGATTTACCTACAAATGTCCATATGAAAACATAGAAAAAAGTGAAAAGATCATTAGTTCTAGTGAAAGTGTAGAATCATGTTCAAACTCGAACTTAAACATGCAAAAAGGAAGGAACTAACTGGATTGGGACTAAATCCCAACCCCTATTTTTGATAGGTTTTTAAAGAGGTATGAAGATGCAAAGGTGTGTCTTAATGCATGCTAAATAACATGTTAATGAAAGGGGGGAGTAAAGGATCGACCGGAAAGGTAAATAAACTCAAAAAAATGCAAAACGAGGTCTACCCCTGCTAGTGCCCCATATATGGGGTGCCTGCTACAAGTGTCCCCTTTATGGGGCGCGTTGACCAAAGTCAAAGCGCCCTATTTATGGGGCACCAAGGACTGGTTTCAGCAGATTTTCTTCCCTTCTTCGCGGCGTCGCCCCGGAGTGTAGGAAGACCTCCAAGACGAAAAGGGAGCTCCTCCTTATAGCCAATATGTAAACGATGCAAATGGTAGAGTGTTTGATCGTTGGATGTAAGAGGAATGGTGAGTAGAGGCTTTCAAAGTCGGAAGAAAACTATATTTCTGGGTGGCTGAAACTGCAGGTTTTTAAGATTTTTGGAAGAGAGTTTTGGGGTGATTTGGGGGTTTAGGGAGTGTGCTGAGGGCTTGGATTCGTGGTATTGGATGAGTTGGGTGGTTGGACGGAGCTGGAAACTTCTAAACTTCTATATGGGGGTCTTTCTATAGCCTAAAATATGGTAACTTCATTCTGCTAAACTATCCCTTCAAGAAGCAACTATGGTTTTTTTGGGATTTGGAAGAGGGTTTTGGGTTAGTTTGAGAGCTTAGAGAGGGGTTGTAAGGCCTTAGGAGTATTGTGGTGGATGAGAGGGTTTGAGAGACGCCCTTGGTGTGTCCTCAAGCCTACAAATGGGGGTCTTTTTATAGCCAAGAAGAGGGCAACTTTATCTGCAGAACTGTCCCATCAATCTGTCCAGTCAGTCAGACCAGGTGCAGGTGCCCTATAAGTAGAGCGTCTGGTGCCCTATAAGTAGGGCGCCAGGTGCCCTATATATAGAACGCTTTGACCCTGGTCAACACCTATCGATCTTCTTTGAAATGCTCCGAAAAACTTGATTTTTCCGAAAAACTCGGTTCCCTTGAAAGGTTACTCAAATATTATTCATGAAAAGAAGAATTCAAGCTCTTCAATTGGACCAAAATTGCGTGTCTACAGCTTGCCTCGACTTGACGTCGACTTTGCAAGGGAGTGACATGAATGAAGCATAGGCGAATGTAGTGAAGCGTAGTGAGGCGCAGTGGAATGGAGTGATAATGGACTGAAAAGGTAATGCCAAGGTGTAGATTTAGACACGCCCTCATTATCCTAGTTGAGTGAAATAAAACTTTGCCGGACTCTGAGATTACCCTTTGTCTTATCAAAACCTTCCCTCTGGTTGATTGGCTAAAGAGAAGAACAGTACGAAAAGTAAATAACTAAAATCCCATGTGAGGGAGAATTGTTACTGGCCAAGACCTGAACTGCATGGTGTACTGAACTCGGTAGAAATGCATTTAAAAGTAAATTGCAAAAAGTAAAGAGGAGACAGCCAATCAACCAAGGTTGGGTTCTTCAAATTCATAAGGTTTTACCCAACAATACCGGTTCAGTTCGACATGGAAAAACTTCTTGTTTCGATGAAATCATTGTTAAAACATGTTGGAAACCGATTTTCTGAAAAATCAAGACCTCCTGTAGGGGCTATAAAAGGCCATCTTTAAAAGGGTTCACGATGTGACTGGAAGGAGGTTATGGCAGGATTAGGGAGCAGGAAATGGTTATGGTGGGATGATGCATGATGATGTATGAAATGATGCATGCTGGGTTTAAAGAAATACAAATAAGTATAAAAAATAGTTGAAGATATAGGTTGAACATAATGGGTCAGGACATCCACGAAGAAACCGTCGTCCCCGCATATTCAACTTTGGCCTATCCGTAAGCCTAGGGAATGATTGAGTCCTCACTGATTTTGTTGAAGGGGTTCTCAGGCTCAGCCCCCTCTAGACTTGAGGTCTTCAACATTTTAAATATTATTTATTTTGATAGATGCAATACTAAATGCAAGTCCTAATAGGGGTCGGGGTAGTCCACTTTTATTTTTAAAATTTTTGATTTTTTTGTTGTTTTTGCTTCCTCCAAGTGCCTGTGGATATGAAGTTGGTATGTCTTCTCCTATTCCTGCATCCACTCGAGAGAAGATATTAGAACTTTATTTTGGCTTAGTCCCTTGCAAGGAGAGGGCAAAGTTGCCTTGATCTTTTGTCAAGGGACATAGGCCTTATCAAGATAAAGATAACAGAAAAACATAAGTAAGCATAAAAGAAAATATGCAAGACTGAAATGAAACATGAATGCAAAGGCAACTAATCAATCTAGAAAGCAAATTTTTAGGTGTTTTGAAATTTTTTGATTTGTTTTTGGTATTTTGGCATTTTTATGATTTTTTGGTGTTTTGCATATTTAATTTTTAGGATTTTTGATTTTTTGAATTTGTTTGGTGTTTTTTGAAATATTTGATTTTTTTTGTTCGATGTGAAGGACATGATCATCTCATCCTTTGTCTTGCTTGTCATTGGTGTCCTTCATTGTTACCTAAGGGTTAAGAGTAGGCATCACGTGTAAGAAAGTGTCTAGTCCAGAATCTTCTGACCTTCCGCCTTTGATAGGCTATGGCTCTTCCTGTATCCAGTCGATCAACCCTGCCTGCAAAGTTAAAGAGGGAAGAAGATTGATGGTAAGTTCTTAATAGAATTTAGGGGTGTCGAATTCGTTTCTTTACTAGTGCCGGCGTTGCCCGTTTGGGATTTGACATCCTTGGGTCCTTCCTTCTAGCCCATTTTCTTTGATGGCCCACATTCAGACAAGTCTATTTTTCTTTTGCTTGATTTTGACCTGAGGGGTTCATCGCCCATCTTTTAGAGTCTTTTTCTTTTTGGGCTTTTGTTGGTACACATTCTGACATGTCTATTCTTTTGCCGACCTGAGGGGTCATTGCGCATCTTTTGGCACCATTTCTTTTTAAGAAGTCAGACCTTCAGAGGCATTTTCCTACTAAGGCAATGGGCACTGTCGATACTCCTTATTCTAACCCCTTTCATCTATTCTGGACCGAAATAAGAAGAGAATGGGATAGGGTTGACCTACTTTTGCCAAGTGTTGCCTAGCTTTCTATCTGATTTTCAATCATCGGATTCCAAAACCTAGGCGTGTAGTGTGTGCAGTATGATACCTATCCTTATTTCCCTAAGTGACAAGTTAGTGCACCGAACAAGCAAGCGTCAGATGTTACCACCATTCCTTACACCTTCGGATTTTATTTGTAATTTTTATTTTTCTTTTAAGGGAAATGTTTTTTGAGGTATACATCATTCCAGGGATGAGTTAGTTCTTCTCCTTCTGCATTAGTTAGCTTGTACGAATTACTAGGGTAAACCGCTGAGATTACATATGAACCCTCCCAATTAGGTTGAAGTTTGGAGCGAGCACCGCCTGGCTTGACAAATATTATTTTAAACACAACCTCATCGATTTCAAATTTTCTTTCCACCACCCTCTTTTGATAAAATCTTTTAAGTCTATTTTGATAAGATCTAGCATGTTCGGCAGTGGCTAGCCTCCTTTCGTCCAAGAGTTCGAGTTGCGCGAGAAGGGAATCTCTGCGTTCATCGATTGGGATGTCTCGATCGATCTGGACTTGGAGGGAAGGAATGAGTGCTTCGTATGGGACTACCACCTCCATCCCAAATGCCAAGGCATAGGAAGTTTGACCCGTTGGGGTTCGAATAGAAGTGCGGTAGGCCCATAGAGCATCAACTAACTTATCCGGCCAATCCGCGAACTTGTTAGACTTACAAGTTTTCTTAATAATTTTTATCAGAGTTTTATTTGTGGCTTCTGCTTGACCGTTGCCTTGAGGATAATATGGAGATGAGTGATGCAATTTGATGTAATACCTGTTGCAAAGGTCGCACAGCTCCTAAGAGATGAATTGTGATCCGTTGTCGGTGATGATGTCGCCTGGGATCCCAAACCTGGCGATGATGTTGCGTTTGATGAAGGTGCAGACCGTTGATGCCTTGATTTCCACGTATGCTTCCGCTTCTACCCACTTGGTGAAGTACTCCGTTGTCGTTAGGATGAAAGATTTGGTTTTGTTCACGAAGTTTGGGTCACCAAGGGGTCCGATAACATCAAAAGCCCACATAGCGAAAAGCCATGGGGCATGAATCGGGTGAAGGGAAGATGCGAGAGAGTGTATCTTGTTGGCGTGAAGTTGACATTGATGACAATGCCGGACAAAGATTGAGCAATCTTCTTCTAGAGTAGGCCAATAATACCCTTGCCTGATGATCTTCTTGGCGAGGACTTGAGCATTTACATGACCTCCACATACTCCAGAATGTGCTTCTTTTAGCATCAATTCAACCTCTTCTTCATCTACGCATTTTAAAAGAATGACGGCCAAGCTCCTTTTATAAAGCACTCCACTTAAGATGGTGTATCTCCGGGAGATTCCTCTAATGGCTTTTTTCTCTTCGGCAGTTGATCCTGGTGGATATGTCTGATCCTGACAGTAATTCGCAATCTCATTATACCATGGTTTCTCACTCTCTTCTAATTCCTCCAACTCGACCAAAGATACTTCTTCATTTTGCTCAATGTACTCTTTCCTTTCAAACTCTTCTTTAACCTTCAAGAATTGTGCATCTTCTGCTGCCGGAATGGTACGTCGGCGGACGTAGATCATCCTAACTTGTCTGCCTAGTGGGACAGATAGTGAAGATACCAAGGAAGCGAGAGCATCGGCAAGAATATTTTGAGCACGAGGAACATGAATGAATTCAAGTTTGGAGAATAGCTTGATGTAACAGGCGGTGAGTTCTTGGTACGGTCTGAGCCCGGGATAAGATGTGCGGTATTTGGCAAGCACTTGGCGGAGAATCAACTGACTATCACCGATCACCCTTAGTTTAGTGGCACCATAGAAGTGAGCGACCTCCAGTCCGGCCAGTAAGGCTTCATACTCAACTATATTGTTTGTTGCTGGAAAATGGAGCTGAAAAGCCTGTGGAATGGTGACACCTTCGGGTGATAGAAGAATGATTCCTATCCCTCTACCCTGGGAGTTTAATGCCCCGTCAAAATATAAAGTCCATAGATTAGAAGATCGAATGGACATTAATTCTTCATCGGGGAATTCTGATTGGATAGGGTCGAAGATTAGGATAGGATGATGGGCAAGGTGTTCAGCAATCGCATATCCCTTGATCGCCTTCTGTTGGATGTAAGTGATGTCAAATTGAGAGAGAAAACTCTGCCAACGTGCTAACCGGTTAGTCAGGACAGATTTTTCAAGAAGAAATTTGATGGGATTCATGCAAGCAATGAGATTAACCTCGTGAGCCAGAAAGTAATGTTTAAGCTTCTAGACCACCCAAACCAAGGCGGCACAGGATTTTTCCATGGTTGTATACTTCTGCTCACAAGGATCGAAGATCTTGGACAAATAGTATGTTGTTCGCTCTTTCCCTTCATCATCTAATTGTGCTAATACTGCTCCGAGGGATCCTTCCAAAACCGAGATGTATAAGATTAAGGGTCTGCCGGGAACTGGAGGCTTGAGCACAAGCGGGCTCGACAAGTACTTCTTTAAACTGTCGAATGCCCCTTGACATTTTGAATCACATTTGAATTCGGCCTTCGCCTTGGTTAACTCATAGAAAGGTTTACACCTTTGGGAATGTTGTGAGATAAACTGGCGAACAAATTGTAGCCTACCAATTAACCCTCTCAACTCTTTTAAGTTCCTTGGTGGAGGCATATCAATGATGGCCTTGGCCTTGTTGGGATCGATTTCAATGCCTCTTTTGCTGACGATGAACCCAAGTAATTTTATGGATGATACTCCAAACACACATTTTTTGGGATTCATTTTAAACTTATATTCTTTGGCTCACTGCAAAACCCCTTTTAACACCTCAACATGCTCATCTCCGGTCTGAGATTTAACTACTAGATCATCCACATACACTTCTACAAATTTATGCATCATATCATGAAATATCGCCACCATGGCCCTTTGATAAGTTGCTCTGGCATTCTTTAATCCAAAGGACATGACGACATAGCAATAAATTCTCCAAGGTGTAGTGAACGAAGTCTTCTATTGATCCTCTTTTGCTAACCGGATTTGATTATACCATGAATATCCAGCCATGAATGATAGGGTTTCATATCTAGCTGTGTTATCAACAAGAACATCGATATGAGAAAGGGGTAAATCATCTTTCAGACACGCTCGGTTTAAGTCCCTGAAGTCAATGCAAATTCGAACATTTCCATCCTTCTTCATAACCGGGACTATATTTGCCACCCATTGCGGATAAAGGACGACTCTAATGAATTTTGCTTGGTGTAACTTATCGACCTCTTCCTTCATTTTTAATGCTATGTCTAGGTGGAATCTCCTTAACTTTTGTTTGACCGGGGTAGCTTCGGGTTTTAAAGTTAATCGATGCTCTACCAATGACTTGTCTAACCCCGGCATGTCTATGTATATCCAAGCGAACATGTCTTTATACTCTTGTAGCACCCCCATTAGATTCTGTTCTTCTAAAGGGGTGAGGTTGGCACTGATGAGGATATTCTTAGGATCTTCCAGTGTTCTAAGATTAAGTTTCTTAGTTGGTTCATCCACCATGGCTGATGGCTCTTCTTTAATCCGGATGCGTAAGCATCAACCAAATCCTCTTCTTCGTCCTCGATGTCAGGATTCTTTTCCGACACAACCTCATAAACCCCTAAAGTTGGATCAATGTTGTTTTTTTCCTCATACCAGATTTCATTCAATTGGATTGCATTTCCTAGATACTCTGGTAGCTTGGCATATTCTAAACTTTTTCAAGCTAACTGATGCAGGTATCTTTCTGAAACTCTTCTACCTCTGATTTTTGTCCTATTTTTATTGGAAACTAAACCTAAAGAAGAAGGTAAATAACGGAAGGAAGAGGAGGTGGAGGGAGTGGAATTTATTGGAGAGAGTGGAGGGCAAAGGAGGTCAATCAAGGATCTGGTGTCTCCTTGGGTCGAATGCCCTTCCGGGGCAAGTTGAGATGTTTCCTCGATTGACATTTGAGTTTCGAGGAAGACGTTTTTTTTTGGGAAGTGCTAAACATAAAGATAGAATGGGCTTTAGGTGCCCGATTTGGGGTGAGATCAACTTCAGGAGCCAAAGTAGGCGGAGATATTGATAAAGAGGGGAAGACTTCGAGCAATGTTTGATAGAGGGGGCTTTCGGGCCCAATGTTGACATAAAGAGTTGATGGGCCAGTAGGCCGGATGATCATGGAAGAAGGTGGGTTCATTGACCCAATAAGAGGAGGATGTGGGCTCGAGGGCCTGGGTTTAGGAGATGGGCTTGAGGGCCCAAGAGTTGGAGAAAATGGGCACAAAGGCCCACATTTAGTAGAGGGGCTCGGTGGCCCAAGAGCAACAAGTGGGTACGCGGGCCCATAAGTTGGGCCTGAGGGCCTAGAAATAGGTATCGGGCCAAGAAGCGCAGGGAGAGCATCACAGCAAGTTGGGGTGTCAGCCCCAAAAGATAACATAGTGAGGGAAGACCCTTGTGGAGTTGGTTGGATATTTTCTCGAGTTGGTTTGCCAATATGACCTTCGGGTGTGTCAACAGGTGGTTCAGCATGGAGTGGTTCATTGCTTGACACTTCTTCATCGGTGGAAAACAAAAGAGATATTTCAGGATACAAGACATCTTCAGGGTTGTTGGTTCTTCTTCTCTTCTCTTGCTCCATCTCTTGTTCTTCCTTGTTCTCAGCCAGTTGAATGGTTTCTTTCTTGATGAAAAACTTTTGTAAGCATCAAGAAAAGTATCTGCTTTTGAGATTCTGACCATTCGCAATCGTTCCATCATACCCAACCCCGCTTTTTGATTGTAACCTCATTAGATTGATTGGCTCAGCTATGCCTTGCAGTTCTTTGCCTAGTCCTCGACCCTCCTGGTATCCCAAACTCTTCATTATGTGCCAACCAACAGTTTCATTTTTCTCTCTTTTCCTTCTCCACACTTGCCTGGGTTGCCTACTTATTTCTGGAAGATCCAAGATTGTCAAAATCGGCTTCTTTGGCAACCCGAGGGGTGGTGGTAGAGATGATGGATAGTCTAAGGGCATGCTTGTCACCTTAATCACTTGTCCCTTGTAAGGGAATTTAAGACACTGGTGATTGGTGGAGGCGACTGCCTCTAGTGCTTCCGAATAAGGACGTCCCAGAATAGCTTTGTATGTCGGATCTATCTAAAGTATGTGGAAGTCAACAGTGACTGTTCAGGGTCCAAGCTTGACATTCAATGTAATCATGTCGTCAGTGGGCTTCTTTGAATTATCATATGTGGTCACTGTTATTTGAGATGGCCGGACATCCTCCTCAGAGATTTCACAAAGACGTAATGTTTCTGGTAGCAGAACATTAATGGAGGCTCCGGTATCGACCAAACATGACTTAATGCCTACTCCATTGATATGGACTGTGATGCATAAGGCACATTTCCTTATTTCCCAGTCGGCCAACTCTTCCTTTGTGAATGTAAGGGCCGGGTACTCACTTCTCGAGACCAGAACTGATGAGATCTTTTCTGGGGGGGAGGCTCTCATTCACCATCACCCGCTGTAAGTATTGTTGGAGAACCTTTCGATGAACTTTGGATCTTTTGATCAACTCTAAGATAGAGATCTGTGCCGGGGTTTTATCAAGATGTTTCAGCAAGTCATAGGATGTCCCAGGCAACGATTCTTCGATGTGTTCTTCTTCTGCTTCTGGTACCAACCCTGACTGACCGGCCTGGGAAAAAACCCTTTGGAACATGCGCCCACTCCTAAGTATTGTGGCAAGTTGAGGAGTTATAGTTGGGATGGTAGTGGTGGGTGGTGGGTTAGGTCGAATGATGGGAGATCTAGGGATGGATGTAATGATGGTGATTTGATGCATGGTAGGGTAGGTAGGTTGTGAAGGTACAGTTGCTCGGGGTGGGATGATGATGGGTCCTAGTGGTGGTGATGTTTGTGGTAGATCAACCTGACAGATTAGGGTCTGTCCTGGTTGGAGTTGTATGGTTGGTGGTCTTACAATGGGTCGTGATGGTGCTCGGATGATGGGTGGCCGGTTGAGAGTAATGGGGTTGGCTGATGTTGCTCGGGGTATGGAATGGACGTTTTGGTTGACGTGCATGGCGGAGGTGGCTCCCTCAACTCGCCAATTCTGGCCCCGATCATAATACTCCTTAGAAGAGATAAAGATGGGATTAACTTGTTGGTTTTCAGGTGCGAGTGCATGTGGAGGTAAAGGATTTTGAATGATCTTCAGGCCAAGGTTTTGTTGTTGTTGTTGCTGAGCTGGTGCATGCTGTCGTTGGTTTTTCACTGTTCTGATGTATTCCCTCATCTGATCCCAGTCAATACTGCCTTGCTCATTAAGGTTGTGGATGTAGTCTTTGAACTGAAAACAATTTTCCACAGTGTGCCTAAGATATCTATGAAACAGGCAGTATCGTTCTGTGTTGACATTTTGAGGCCACTGCAACTTCTCCCTTGGCAATGCAATTTGCCCTGCCACCATGAGTGCATTAAAGATGTCCACGAGAGAGTATGGCAAAGGTGGATAATGGTTTCTCTTAGGTCCTATTTTTCGGGGTTCGTAGGCTATGGGGGGGCTTGATTGTAGTTGGCCAGTTATTGCCGTGGTGGTTGGGGAACTGGGGCTTGCGGTCGCTGAGGGATCAGAGTTTGTTGTTAACGATGCTGGAACTGAGGTTGATGTTGAGGTTGACGAGGGTTTATAAATGATTGATTTTGTTGAGGGTTCATAAACTGGTGTTGACAATTTCTAGGTGGGTTCCCTACAACATTGAGATTTTCGTTCGTCACTATGCCCTCAGTCACTAGGCCGGTTGTTGTAAAAGTGGTTTTCTTGACAGCTCGGGGTCTAGGATCAAACAAGTTCCTGATAGGCGAGTCCCTAAGCTGTGTCTGAATGTACCGTGCCTTCTCATAGAGTTCACTCATGGAGGTGGGGTGATGCAAGGCCAACATGTTCTTTAAAGCTGAAGTGGCATTGGTGATGATCATCTTTACTTGCTCTGGTTCTGAAATAGAATCTGTAAGTCTTTCTGCCATTGACCTCCACCTATCAGCATATCTGATAAAATATTCATCATTTCTCATTCTTTCGGCCATGAGGTCGGTGATGGAATATGTTGGTCTGACCCTATCTTGATATCTCTGCAAAAATTTAGCTTTGACAGTTTCAAAGTTACTCGCCTCCAAAGAGTCAAGCGAGTAGAACCACTCTAAAGCTGAACCCACTAATGATCTTCTGAAAAGAAAAGCAAGGGCCCTTGGGTCATTTTGCCACATTACCGACTCATATAGAAAGTCCTTGATATGAATGAAGGGATTACCGATTCCGTTGTAACGGCGGTATACTGGCATCTCAGAGGGAGGTAGATGAAAAGTAGGGAGGGAAGGAAGAGAAATTTCAGGGGCTGCCTTTGTGTCAATTAGACGTCTAAGCTCTCTATACTACTCATCCATGCGATTGATTTTGTTAATTATGGCCAGATCAACAGAAGGTTCCCCAAGAGGAGGAGGAGGAGGAGTGGGTGCTTGGTGCACCGGAATTGGGATTGGATAGGCCGAAGTGGCCGGATAAGAAGGGTACATAGGGGGATTCACCAAAGGGTGAGTATAGGTTGAGATGATTAGAATAATAAACTGGTGGCCTAGAAGGAACAACAGCATTCGGATCGGGATGATCTAGATTAACCACCGGATGAGGAGAAGTTGGGGCTGTGAACCCGGTATAAGAATGGCCATGAATAGGCACATTGGGTTGACGTGCCACTGACCGAGGGGTAGAGATGTGAAAACCACCTTCGGGAGGAATGTGGTCGGCGGGCGACTTGCTCTTGAGGATGGCTTCAATAGCCTGAAGTTGGGTAGGGTCGGCATGAGAGAATGCCTCCCAAAGTGAATTTGGATTGGGTTGAGGAGAAGTTTGACTAGGTTCGGGAAGAACCTCGGGTTCATTAACGGCACATACGGCATCAGGGTAGAGATAAGACTGGTCATACTCCAACTGTAGTTTCTCGTATCTTTGATCTACCATTCTGATAACTCGTCCAGTCCTTAAATTCATAAACACAACAGAAAAAGAAGGTTGACAAATAAAAGCTCAAAGATTTTTTTTGTTTTTTATTTTTGACCCCCTTTTTTGTTTTGATTTTCTTTTGTTAGACAAGCAAGTTATCAAGTAAATTAACCTCAAGCAAATTTTTGTTTTAGTTTTTTTAGGTGATTTTGGAATTTTTGATTAATTTTTAATTTTTTTTTGCAACCAAGTAATAGTAAAGATTTTGAAATGATTAACGCAATTTTTTTGTTTTAACCTCAAATTAATGGCTTGTTAAGAGAAATATTGTCCACTCAAATAAATGGGTAGGATCCTATGCTCTCACAACACCGAGCAATCTAAGGTTGTCACTCTTTTTCATAACGATAGGTAATAGGTACTCCGGGTTTTGGGGTGAAAATATACAACATGCCCAATTAGTGAAGAGGGAATCCTTCACGTCTGGGTACTTACGGAGGCCTTGATGGAAGCTACCCAATCCTTCCGAGAGGGAATTCCCGGAGGAGGAGTTGGCAACCACCAAGAAGGGTGTTTGGATGTGTGGGGCCTTGAGAGGAGAGAGCCTCCCTTCTCGGATGTCCTAAGGAGATGGGCGAACCCGAAACTCCAATGCAAACTAAATGCAAGTGAAATGTCAAGGAATAAGAAGCAACCAAGAAAAAAATAAAAGCATACAATGATTAACAAGATGCTGTAGGAAGCAAGTGAACGAGACAATGATATGAAATTAAACTAAGATGGAAGAAAGCACTAATTTAACTAAGCATGCTTCGAAAGGTTTGCTAAAGGAAAACTAGACTTGAAAAGAAATAGACAAGTATACTTAACAAGGGATGAAAGAAGATGATATCTAATATGCTATGGTAAAATAAGTTGATTAACAAAGTTGGAAATCAAATCGCTATGCTTTTAAAAAGATAAACGGAGAGCAAGTAAACTTGAAGAGAAGTAGGTGGTACTTCAAAGAAACTAGTAAACAACATAAAAAAGTAATAATGCAAGGAAATAGAAATGACTCACATGGAAATGAAAATAAACATGCTTTCAAATGGACATTCTTAGGAAAGAAAATAGGATCTCACTATAGCAAACTCGGTCCCACCGTGGTCGCCAAAAGGTGTAAGCATCCGAAATAGGATTCGTAGATCTCTCTTTTCCAACCCCTACTCTTGCTTTGGAGACTTAGTGGATGGGATGTTAGTGGTTGTGGTCGCCAGGAGCCAAAGGCTCCAAAATATACTAGAAAGAAATAAAAATGAAGAATAAACATGACCGTCGTACCTTTGGAAGCGGGAAGATTGTTGGGTTCCGACTTCTCCTCTCTCGGCCGGCCGAAAGAAGAGAGCTTAATGAGTCCTTCGTCTTTGATCCGGTTGAAGCTCCGCCTCGGCCGGATTTACCTACAAATGTCCATATTGAAACATAGAAACAGGTGAAAAGATCATTAGTTCTAGTGAAAATGTAGAATCATGCTCAAACTCGAACTTAAACATGCAAAAGGGAAGGAACTAACCGGATTGGAACTAAATCTCAACCCCTATTTTTTATAGGTTTTTAAAGAGGTATGAAGATGCAAATGTGTGGCTTAATACATGCTAAATAACATGATAATGAAAGTTAAAATGAAAGGGGGAGTAAAGGATCGGCCGGAAAGGTAAATAAACTCAAAAAATGCAAAACAGGGTCTGCCCCTGCTAGTGCTCCATATATGGAGCGCCTGCTGCAGGTGTCCCCTTTATAGGGTGCGTTGACCAAAGTCAAAGCGCCCTATTTATGGGGCACCAAGGACTGGTTTCAGCAGATTTTATTCTCTTCTTCGCGACGTCGCCCCGGAGTGTAGGAAGACCTCCAAGACGAAAAGGGAGCTCCTCCTTATAGCCAATATGTAAATGATGCAAATGGTAAGGTGTTTGGTCGTTGGATGTAAGAGGAATGGTAAGTAAAGGCTTTCAAAATCGGAAGAAAACTATATTTCTGGGTGGCTAAAACTACAAGTTTTTGGGATTTTTGGTCGGAAGAAAACTATATTTCTGGGTGGCTGAAACTGCAGGATTTTGAGATTTTTAGAAGAGAGTTTTTGGGTGATTTGAGGGTATAGGGAGTGTGCTGAGGGCTTGGATTCGTGGTATTGGATGAGTTGGGTGGTTGGACGGAGCTGGAACCTTCTAAACCTCCATATGGGTGTCTTTCTATAGCCTAAAAGATGGTAACTTCATTCTGCTAGACTGTCCCTTCAAGAAGCAACTATGGTTTTTTTTGATTTTAGAAGAGGATTTTGGGATGGTTTGAGAGCTTGGAGAGGGGTTGTAAGACCTTGGGAGTATTGTGGTGGATGAGAGGGTTTGGGGGACACCCTTGGTGTGTCCTCAAGCCTCCAAATGGGGGTCCTTTTATAGCTAAGAAGATGGCAACTTTATCTGCAGAACTGTCCCATCAATCTGTCCAGTTAGTCAGACCAGGTGCAGGTGCCCTATAAGTAGGGCGCCAGGTGCCCTATATATAGGGCGCTTTGACCCTAATCAACGCCTATCGATATTCTTCGAAATGCGTCGAAAAACTTGATTTTTTCGGAAAACTCGGTTCCCTTGAAAGGTTACTCAAATATTATTCATGAAAACAAGAATTCAAACTCTTCAATTGGACCAAAATTGCGTGTCTACAAATATAGCCTAAAAAGTGTCATAAACCTCAGAGATCTATCATTGAGCATCGGTCATTAAGCTAGTTTTGTGCATCTTTAGTTAACATGCAACTTCACTCGGAAGAAATGGCTTCGAAAAACCCTAGCTTATTCCCAAATGGTCTGAAAAACTCATGCTTTGCCTAATCTTCTTCAAAAGTGACCCGACATAATTCTTAAGTGGTGCAATCACACATATTGCTCATGGAACGAGAGTTTTAAACTCTAAATTAGGCTAATTTTGCGTGTTTACAATCTCTTATGGGGGCGCACCATGAGTGTGCCCACCCTAGGGTACGGTCAAATCTTTCAGCTAATCATGCATGGAAGACCCGACAATGATCAAAAAGACCCGACAACGATTGAAAAGACCCAGAACTACCCTAAATGGATTTAGCATGCTCTTAAACCTTAGAAACTCGACTATGACCCTCAAAACTAGAGCTTTAAGTATCAGTCATTAAGCCGATTACGTGCACTCATGGTTAACGTGAGAATCTTGCTTGAAGGGTACGATGTTGTCTGAAAAGCTTACAGTTTGATTTGGAGATGGTGCAGTGAAACCCTAGGTGGCAAAAACTTGAACCCAACCCTAGGAATGGAGCCCTATGGTTCATGATCATGTCAATTTGCCATTTTCAATCGTTAACGCATGATTTCCCTCGAAAGAGACCAATTTTGCTCGAAAAGCTTCAGATAGACTCGAAAAATCCTTAGTTTGTCGAAACATGATTCTAAAAGAGTTCAATTTGAACCAATGTAATTCAAAAAGTTCCCGACTCGACTCAAAGAATCCTAGATTCATCTCAAAAGTGGCCCGACATGATTCTAAGTGATGTGATCATACGTATCACTCATAGAACGAGTTTCAAGCTTCAAATTAGGTCAATTTTACATGTCTACAGTTTGTCTCATCTTGATGGTGGCTTTGCGAAGAAATGACATATAGTGAAACAGAATGAATTGTATAGACATTTAGTGAAATGAAATGAATTGTAGCCGAGTGAAATGGTGATGGACTGAAAAGATAACATCAAGATATAGATATAGACAAGCGGTGGGGTAACCTCAAGTCCCAGACTCACAGATTCATCAAAGGTTAGCAGCCTTAGTTGTAAGGTGTGCTCATAACATGATGGGCTAAAGTAGCAAATGTGAACTTGTAAGAATAACAAAAGAATGACAATCAACCATAGTTGGACTTTAAATTCACTCGGGTTTTTAGAAATACTTGATTAAGTTCTGCACCGAATAACCTCACGTTATAAGAGGGCTCTCATAAAACACAGCAAAAAGCTAGTCGGGTGGAATGAGTGTGTCGAGTCATGGTGCTACACCAAAGCATGACATACACATGTACAAAATGGTGGGTCATGAAGAAATATAAAAAACATAGTAAGATGGGCAAACAAATCAAAGGGCTAAATCATGGTGAGATCAAAAGACATTGCAAGACAAAAGTCGCCACAGTGGGATAAAAGATGATGGAACATAATGAAACTTAAAAATATGGTGGGATTTAGACAAAAACATTGTGGGATAAAAAACAAACATGATGGGATGATAACAAGTCATGATGGGATCAACACAGTGACATGGGGATTAACCGTCCAAAGGCAACAATGGATGACAGTGGGGATGATACAAATTTGATGGATCTAAATATGATGCATAGCCACAATGGGATGGTAATCACATTCAAACATGACAAGACTCGATGGGAATATAAAACCACAGTGGGACACAAAAGTGCTAAGACAAGAATCACGATAGGGAAACATACACATGGCAAAATACCGAACACACGATAGGAAGTAAAAAATGCCACAACAAGCTGAAAATGATGTATGCAATGCAATGCAAGAGCCTATATGATATATGTTGAACTAATAAATTCAAAAAATATTTAAAAGACAGTTGAAGATATAAATTAAGCATCAGAGATCAAGACACCCAACTGAGAATCATCATTCTTCAATGTTCAATTTTTGGCCTATCCTTGAGCATAGTGAATGACCGGACTATCGCAAATTTTGTTAAAGGAAATCTTGGATTCAATTTTCTTTTTCATACTCACAATCTTCAACATCAATGTATAAACATATAGAAATGCACCTAACGTATTTTAAAAGGGAAAGGATATGAGTGAGGTCGAGATGTTGCAACATGCATTCTCACTAAAGAGGACCATACACCCTAATGAGAGAGTAGTGTCATAAATTTTCTTAAAGTAAGTCCCTTGTCGATGTTGAGGCTAAAGTTGTGATGACCCTACCTCCTGAGAATGCTCAAGGGAGGGAAAGTGGCAAGCACTAATGTTTCTCTTGCTACCACCATTGTATGCAATTTGATCTTTGTGTGAAGAAGTGACACTTTTTTGTCTTGGTGTGCTTCTTTTACTTCAACAGAACTCTCCTCCTATTTGTTCTTCTTGTCTGAAATACTTAGAAAAGAATATTAGAACTTCAACATGGTTTAACCCCTTGCAAGGTATGACATGTCTTGACCTTCATCAAGCTAAATGAGCATTCTTAAGGTAATAAAAACAAAACAAAAAATATGCAATGTAGAAATTGAAACATACAAGACTAGAAAACAAACATGTGAATGTCAAAGTTATGTCAAATATAACGATGCATCTTTAGGTTTTAGAGTTTTTATTTTTTGTGTTTTATGAACATGCAATTTTTTGAATTTCAATAATATTCAATTTTTTTAAATTTTGAAAATTTTTAATTTTTGAAAAGAGAAATATTAATATTTACCTGAGACCTTTGCCACTCGATTGTTATTCCAATTTCAAATAGTAGACATCGTGTGCAAAGAGAGTTTCTTACCCTAAATCTTTTCTACTTTCAACCTTTCATCCACTAGGATTTAGCGTTGACTTGATCGATCCACCCCAAACCTAAAATTAAGAAAGATGAACAGATAGAAAATCTATTATAAGCTTTGAAGATGTTGAGATAGATTTATCTACTCACGTCCAATGATTCATTGGATTCAAACTCTCCAAGACTTTTGATATTAAGGTGCCTTCCCTTTACTCTTGACTTTTTACAACACGTGGTGAACAGGTTTTTCTTTGAAACTTGTGAGATACTTGCCCTCTTTGTTATGCCTTTTTCCTTTTATGATTTTCTAACTTTCTTTCCACAATTTGTTGGGCTTTTAAATAGAACCTATCAAGATGTCCTCCTATTAGGGTAATGGATACTTTTGATACTACCCCTCTCTAGTCCCCTTCACCTATCTTGAACCGAGTATGAGAAAATGGGGTAAGAATTTTCCTCTCTTATAAGTCCTACCTACCTTTCTCGAGTGTTAGGTTATTCGGATTCTAAGATTCAAATGTGCTGTGTGTAGGGTGATATCTACTCTTGACTATTAGAGAACAGCCTAAGACATACGAACTTGAGTCATATCAGTAGTTCTTCCCATTTTTTTAAGTAGATTGCATTTGATGGGTGATTCATCTGTTGTCATCTACTTTGCACTCTTAAATACTCTTTAATTTTCAAAACTAGTTGCAAATATCTTCAATCTTGAATTTTCTCTTAGTTTTCTTTTGCATGTTTGAATCAAAAATATAAAATCAAACATTTTCAAGAAAGTTACCTTGAGGATGACATAATGATGATAAATGAAATTTTATGCAATACTAGAGAAAATGTTGTTGCTTGTTGCCGACGATGTTGCCAAAACCCTAGTTGCTTGGGCTTGCCGAGGAGTTGATTTGACTTTGCAGAGTTGACATGGATAATGCGTCAAGCAAAGTTGAGGTATCACCACAAAATTTCATCCCCTTATGATTTTATTGAACTAAAAGTAGAAATTTTGAAAAGAAACACTAGTGTTATTGATAGAAACAGACTTGAAAGATCAATACAAAGAAAAAGTTAAAATGAGCTTGCAAGCCCGATAGTTAAGAGTGGAGTCGAAGACCCACAAATGGTTGGAGAAATGGGAATGCAAGCCCTAGAGTTGGAGGAGGACCAAAGGGCTCAATTGAGGGAAATGTGCATAAGGGTCCATTTGATGGGCATGTGGGCCCACTAGTTGATGATGGACCCATAGACCCTAAAAGGTTCAAGGTGCGCTCATAGGACCCAATGAATAAAGTGAGTTTGTGAACCCGATAGTTAAAAGTGGCGGACTTTCTAGTCTATTGGACGAAAATGGGTATGAAGGCCCAGTTTTGAAAGGTCATGGATGCCCAGGCCCAATTTTGAGAAGTCATAAAGCACATGAGCCTGATTTTGAACGAATGTGAGCATGTAGGCCAACTTTTGAAGGAACATGAGTACGTGGGCCCAATTTTGAAAGGTGGATGCACTTGCCTGGTTCTAAAAATTATGGGTGTGCAGACCCGATATTGACAGAAAGTTGGCACACAAGCCTACTTTTGAAGGAAGATGGACATGTGAGCACAATTTTGGAAGAATGTCAACATGTGGGCCCGATTTTGAAGAAAGATGGACACATGGACCCAATTTTTAAAAATAATGGGTATGTGGTCTCGTGCATGTGGGCTTGATTCTTAAAGATGGAGGTCACGAGAGCCCAAGTCTAAAGGGATGTAGGCATGTTGGTCTGACTTTGAATGAATGCGGGAACATGGGCTCGAATTTGAAAGAATACGGATATAGCATGCAAACTCAATTTTAAAGGAAGGTGAGTGTGCGGTCCCATTTTAAGGAAATTTAGACTCGTAGGCCTAATTCTAAAGAATGACGGATATACGGGCCCAATTTTAAAAGAAAGTGGACATGCAGGCTCGACTTTGCGAAAATGTGGCCATGTAAGCCTAATTCTAAAGGATAACAAGCATGTGGGCCTGATTTTAAAGAAAAGTGAGCACATAAACTTGATTCTAGAAGGTGGACATGTAAGCCCGATTCTAAAAACATTTGGGCACGTGAACCTAATTTTGAAAAAGAGGCACATAGGCCTTAATTGATGAATATGGGCACGTGGGCTCATTTTTAGTGTTAGATAAGCACATGGGCCCGATTCTAGATGAAGATAGGCCCACTTGAATGTTTGAGATGGGTCTGGGGCTGATTGATGGGAATGAGCACCAGTTGGACACAGGTTGGATCCAGGTCACAACCCATGCTCCGGCCTACCTTGGTGCAGATGAGTAAACTCAGACAACAAAGCCCACCATGACAATCCACCAAGTGATGGAGGAAACCTTCAGGCTTCATCCTCATCCATACCTGAACGCAATAAGGTGAAGTAACCTCAATCACTCAAACTATCGCAGGTATCCTCTCGATAAAGGTTTAAGCCAACTTACCTCGCTTAAATTTTGCATTGATCGGCATACATTTCTTGCTCTGAAACACCACTTATATTCACTGCTTGTCCTTTCTGTATATTCCAAAAAAAATTAACAATTAATACCCTCAGAAAGTAAAAAACAAAAGCCTATTTTCTGAGAGAAGGGTGAAAGATAATCAAGATACCTCTGGATCAAGTGATATCTTATAATCCACCTCTTACTATGAGCTATAGAATCAGGTTTATCATGAGATTTCCAAGCCGGATCAAGTATTGAACCTTAGTGAAATGCTTTCCAGATCAAGGCAAGATTGAAAGCAAATTAAACTAAGACATCCCATCACCGAAGAAGTGCTTGAACTTCCAAAAAAATCAACTCAGTTGACTTATGAGGGTAATTTCCTTCCGGGCTATCACCAAACTTTGTGCATTAAATATTTTGAAGGAAGCATGACATATTCCAAAAAGCATACAAGCAATAAAATTAGATGCTAAGTGGATCATCACATCTGAAGATTATACATCGTGTGCATAATATCCAAATCCAATTTTAGAAGATGGATAAGAGCAGCCGCTGTTCATGCAAGAGCATGATGAGCCAGACAAAAGATAAGTCGGCAATAAGAAGCAACTAAAAAAAAGAGTTTAGAAACAATCAACCCCAAATTAAGTCCTTTGTCATTGTCATACAACCATTTCATGTCAATACACTTTTTTATGCTCCACACTAATGCTGACATATACGATATTCCAAGATTACCAATGGTTGGTTCGCCCATTAGTTTACAGTCAGAACATGCATTCCCAAATACCATAAAATTTAAGAGTCATGACCTACTTGGTAATATAGCTAATGAAAGTTCAATAATGACCAAAAAAAGAAACAGCATAACCTTACCTGTTTAGTCTTCCGGTATAGAAAAAATAAGATCATATCCAAGAAGAGCGGCAATGTGATGCATAGGCAAGTTCAATAACTAAGGGAAAAAAATATTTAGAGTTATCATCAATAGCTTCAATATGCAAAATCATCGAAGTATCAATTTGAGAGTTCTCTGCTTTTTCATATTTCACTCCAGCACGTTGAAGTCGTAGGACCTTAACTCATAACCAGTTAACCAGTGACTCAAAGCCTCAGGGAGCTGCACAAACGAACCATCAAGAGATAGCAGAGATGTTTTTCCAGACTCCCAATGTCAAACACCAAGCTTCTGCAAAAGATAATTAGATTGCCGACGTGAATATTGGTCTACGGAGTTTACCTCAGGGATCCTAGTCTAGGAAACTCATGGTCTATAGATTTCTGCTCGCTGCCTTACCCACAAGAAATATATTATCTTCGGTACCCATACCAACTGAAGATCAAAAACCAATCCTATGTTTCGCTCTCTAAGATAGAGCACAGAACTCATATGATCATGTTGAGATGGGTAACTATAATCGTAATTGTAGTCTATGTAATTGTGAGGACATTGTTTTCAAATTTCAAAAAAAAAATTTGAATCTCCTCTGGACTACTTAGAAAAATAGGTGATATCTCATTAAAAATACTAATTAGTCCGACAATATGTTTAAAAATAATAGAACCAAGGTACGAATTCTTTGAAAAATTTTGTTTTGATATCTCTTCGCCGAATAGTGTGAATATCCGACATTTATTTACATCAAGTACTTAAATATCCTTGATTAACTGTCATAGCAATCTATTTTGGAGAGTGTGCACATCCACAAAATATAATGAACTTAAAAGGGCTACGACCTTTTAGACCCGATGAGATGCGAACAATTTATTTTAAATTAGTTTGAAATTGATTTGGAGCCAGTTTTGTTTGGTTTAAAGTTAGTTTTATTTAATTTGGAATACAATTTTCAAGTTTGAGTTTGATTTGAGTTTTATGTTGACTTTGAACTATTTGATTTTTGGTTTGGTTTCATTTGATCTTTTATTTCAATTAGTTGAAGTTTCTTTTTGCTTTTCGAATTTAATGGATAATTGAGCATTTTAAGAAATCCGATTTCCTTTTGGTTCGGTTGACATGTTAATCGAGACATTTTTTTGTTATCTTTTATGTTGGTTGGTGTTTTGATACTGGTTTGAGTATGCTCGGTATATTTTAAGTGTTTTGAGAGTTTGATTTGACTTCATTAGTTTTAAATTTCAGATTGTTTTATAATCTGTTTTTTCTGTTTTTCAGACTGAATTTTGATATTTTGGAGTATTTTTAATATTGTTTATTTAGTTTGCTTTGAATTATTTAGTTCTCATTTGATTAAGAAGTTAAATTCCATTGGATTAAGTGAGTTTGATTTGAATTTCAAGATTGCATTAAGTCTGATTATCTGTGTATTTTCCAGATTTAATGGAATGTCTTTTTAGTTTTTATTTATTATATTCAAGTTCACATCTCATCCAATTCGCCAGGCTAACATTGATTGCCCGGTTGCATCCATTCAAGTCGGCACTTGAAGTTCCATTTCATTTGAGATGTTGGTGTACATTTATATGAATCGATATTTGATGTGCCATGAAAAATGATTGTCAGGCGGTATGCCGACATTCCCTCCCCATGTAAATTTCTATAAGATTAGAAAAGATTCGACATCATGACGACATGCTGACTCTTATCTGATCGATATAGAATTTACTCATCCAATGTGACAAACACATGACTCATCATATCGGGGAAAGGATCGTCGGCAACAGGAACCGGCTCGCGCCACCATCCGGATCGACATACTGGAGCAAACCTGGAGTAGCCGTCCAAGGTGGTGCTAACTTCTTAATTATGTAGTGCTAACTTCTTAATTATGTAGTGCTAACTTCTTAATTAAATTTGGCATTTTGCATTTCAGATTTTTATTTGAGTTTATTTTGTTCAAAGCCCATTGGACCGGTCCATGTGATATCAACCCAGCTAGCCGGCCTTCAAGTTCTTTTGGGCCTGGTGGACCCGCTTTGCACCATGTGGGCCCAGGTAGCCCAATGAAATTCCATTTCGCCAATCCAAAAATATGTTTGATGGCGGGATGGAGGTCCGCCCGAGTGGACGTTCGACCAATAGGACAGATTCCGAAAAGATTCGGGACATCACCCCCACCCATTGACTTGGGGGGCACCAAGAACCACCTGTTTTTCACCACTTTTCTGATTTTCACAGCAACTTGAATTTCTGGATTTCTGGGGTTTTTTTTAGGATGGCGTGATGGGAAGTCCACCCGGGTGAACAATCAGCCCGTTGGATGGATTCCGAGAGAACCCGGGACATCACTTCCACCCAATGGCATGGGGAGCAGAAATCTAGATTTTTCAAATGTGCAGAAATCTAGATTTTTGGAATAGTGGTGTAAGAGCCTGCCCAGGTGGACGATCGGTCTATCGGATGGATTCCAAAAAGACCCAGAACATCACTTCCACCCACTGGCATGGGGGGACAGAAATCTGGATTTTCAGATACACAGAAATCTGGATTTTTGGAATAGTGGGGTAAGAGTCGGCCCGGGTGAACGATCAGTCCATCAGACTGGTTCCGAAAAGGATCCGGGACATCACTCTCGACCCCACCGACTAGGAGGTGGGTTCTGGAATTTTTTCTGGTTCCCAGTTAGGCTGGAAGGGAACCAGCTAGAAAGGGGTTTCACCATGGGTTAGGGGAAGGCTGAGGGCATCTTTTGATTTTTTTTTGTAGAGGCATAGAGGGCTGGAGATAGGGGAGGCCAAAGGGGGATCTGGCTGCAGGTTTTTTTTCTTCAGGGGTCTGGCTGCAGGTCTTGGCCGATGGGGAGGTCTGATTTTGGGTGGCTTCGCAGGAAGGCTGCAGGCCATCTTGTGTTTGGGTTCGGCTATGTGGAAAGCGCAGGCCCGTGGAAGTTTTTTTTTTTTTTTTTTGCTGCAGGTTTAAGGCTGGCGACGGGACAGGTTGCGCAAGGAGAAAGAAGCCTGCAGGTTTTTTGTTCAGCCATGGAAAAAGGGTCTGGCCGATGGGGATTTTAATGGGTGCGCTTGGGGCTAAAGGGAGAGAAGGGGCACTGCCATGGAATGGCTGCTGTTGGCGCAGGCTTCCAGCCACGGTAGGAAGAACATAAAAAAAGGAGAAGGGGAAGGAGAAGCTTGAAGGACTACATGGCCACACTCAGGGCTCACCTCCTTTTTCCTTCTCCTCCTCCTCTTGGCGCGCAGGGCAGGAGATGCTGCTGCTGGCGGTGGCTGAACCTTCTGGACAAGTTTAAGCGGGAGGGAGAGATCCTGGTAGTCCCAAAAAAACGGTTTTATAGGAAATCGGGCCTGCTTCTGTTGGCAACGTGGGCTTCCCTTTCTAGCCAAGACTCCAGCCACAATTGCTCCTCTTTTCTAGCTCCTTTCCTCCAATTTTTAAATGCCATAAATGTCGAGATCATGGAATGTTATATCGCCAAGATCTCGCGAAATTCTTGGTCTTGCCAAAGCCCCGAGAAACAAGATTGTCAAGATCTCACCCCACTTAAATTGGTCAATAAAAAAATTTCTTCGGGGGCTTTGCCCCTCTGATACCCCCCACAAGGGGCACTGCCCCCTTGACCCCTATAACTACTCAACGTCCCCCATTTAATAATAGTATAACAATATTTTGCTATCACTTGTACTATCATAGATATATATAATTCTAAAGTTTTCAAGGCGACCAAGGCGATCAAGGCAACACAATACTACCTTGGCGATAAGGCGAGGCGACGCCTTTTTTATATAGTAAAATATATAAAATAACAAATATATATGTAAAAATAATACAAAATAACTTTGACACCATGCAAATCAATTAATAATGTGGGAAGTGCATAGTTACATAAACTAAATAACTTGACAAATTAGTTAATTTACTATTTAAATTTCATTAACTATTAGTAAACACTTAAGAAATCATTTAAGTTTAACTATTATTTCATCAAAATGTTAATTTATAATCAAATTAACTATTAGAACTAGTTTTTTTATTCCAAAACAACTTAATTATGTGATATTGACACTTAATTATCATTATTTATTATTAAAATATATAAAATAGTAATTTAAGACAATGGGCGCCTAGACACCCATCACCTTGCCCCCTCTGGGGCGACGCCTTGAAAACATTGTATAATTCATAATCATAAAACATGTGTTATATACTTAAATTTTATAAAAATCTATTTTAACTCTCTTCCCTTTCACACACACGTCAAGTTTGTCAAGATTACTTATTTTCTAAAATAAATATATACTTACTTAATAAATAATTACATAAATGATATCACATTTAAATGTATAAACACAAACATACACATTCAATTATAACCTAAGTCAAAATAATGCACTTAATCTATTAAAATTTAGATTTAGATATTAATCATCAATTTGTCGTATAAAGATTATATCTTACGTAGTAAACAAATTATATCAATTCAATTTCACAAATATTTAATCATCAAATTGTAATAAACAATCAAGAACAACAACGTAAAAAATACTCTTAATACCACATTAGTATTTAAATAAGATTATATAAAAGTTTAAATCTTTTAGAAGCACAAAGGCTATTTTTTTGGTATTGAGAGTGCTTTGTAATTGTTCATTCACACAATTGACGTGCAAATATGTTATATATTTTCATGTAAATTCATTGATGTTCTCTCATCTTTATAAGATATTATGTTATGTTTCATACATATATATTTTTTGATCCGAGAATTCGAGATCCGATCTCCTGAGATTTCTTGGAGAACTCTTCTCTTTCACCCTCTCCCCGAGACAAAGCCGAGATCCAAGATGACAATCCTTGGTCGAGATAATAACTTCTCCCAATCTTCTCCTAAATTGTAGGAGATGATGGGAAACAGGTTGGTGCACTGATCACCTCAAGGAGAAAGGCAGCTAAGCATTTTTAGGTTAATTTGAACCTAATCTCTATCAAGATGCCCCCAATCCAACGATCGACATTAATTCCAATTGGAATTAGTCAAGTTAAGCCCCAAAATTGTCCAGAAAAATCTAGAATGTGCCCTGATGACCGATAACCTCGTATTCCATCAAGATGTAAGGCCTGGATCTCCCGAATTGGTGAAATCTTGTCCTTGATTTTGATGATTTTTCCGATTGGTGAAATCTTGGCCTTCCAAAATTATAAAAATTGCATATAAGTGCAATTAAATCAATTTATTGGCCGGATTTTATTTTAATACACCAATATTCCTGGGACTAATGTCTTGGATCAGGAAATTGATATATGGTCCATGGGCCTGCTTAGTAACAGGTTGGACCATTTTGCCCCCAAGGTGATGTGGCACGAACTCTTGTCAAAATTTAATTTTCATTAATAACTTTTCAACCGTTGTGAAAACCTCATTTTTTTATTTTAAAAAAATATCAATGTCACAAACTATCTAAGAAAATAGGTGGTACCCTATAAAAAAATTAAATAATATGGTGATATTATAAAAATATAGAACCAAGGTTCGGATTCTGTGAAATTTGTTTTTGACCCCTCTATCAGATAGTTCGATTATCTGATGTTCATTTTTATCGAGCAAACACTTACATACATTTGATTAACTACCATAACAATTTTATTTAAGAGAGCATGCATATCCACAACAGAATGAACTCAAACACCTTTCCTCCCTCCTGATCAGCCTCCAAGTCTATCTCCTTCTCTTATCCTCATTGCGACCCCATTGACCCTCCTCTTCTTAACCTCCAGCTTTGGCTTTGGCCACCGATGTTCCTGCACCGGCAATTGTCCCCTATGGGCCACCCCAGGGGTGGTCGTGTACGGCAATCTCTGGATTGGACTAGCAATAAGTCACCAACTTCATCTGCAACCACAACATTAAGAGCCTCCCAGCACTACTTAGACCACATCTGCACACAAGGGCCGCCACGAAACCCCACTCCGGCCCCCTTGACTCCAATCACTCCCGGCAATCCCTAGAATGGTTCCAGCTAGTTCTCCTCCCAGCCATGCACGTCCATGTAGTCTCTATCTCCATTGAACACCTCTAGCACCCTCCCCACCTTTGGCAACATCACATTATCCCCCCCCCCCCAACTTCCCTATCTGATCCGCCTCAAATCCAACTTAGCCTGGTTCACTCCAGTTCACACCTGATTTGATCTGATTTTGCTTATTTGGTCATCTTTTTATTTTGTTCCGCATAAGTTTGGAATCATAGCCCAGCCATTGGCTCATTAAAATCAGTCAAGTCCTGGATTGTTGATCAACATCTGATTGGATGAAACATAAAAAACAAGATGATCAAGATGTTGAATTAAAACTCGTGGTCAAATTTGTCAGATGAAGAGAATAATGAGAAATGATTGTTATCGACATTTTAAATGTAATATTTTTAGGTTTCTTAAATTTGAACCGTCATAATTTGTAAGGGCACGTCTGTAAATGTTTCGTTAAAGAGGGACAAAATGTTCATGTTGGCTCTATTTAACAGAGCCCATCTTGTAACCCAAGTAACCAAAAGGAACTGAAATGAAATATTTTTTGGCAGCCCCTTGGGATGGTCCAGTTATCCCCCTTCATCCCCATGTTCCCTGTAGGCCAGGAGGTGTTCCTCCTCCTCTGTGAGTTTCCTGGCCGAGGAAGCCACCCTCCCCCACCCCCACCCACAAGAAGATGGAGCCCATAACTCCAGCAGTGCCGTCATCCTTTGCAGCAGCTAGGCGGCTAGGCCACACCTCCAGCGGCAGGATTTGCCTTCCTTGGATCTCAAAGGCCCATTGAGGACCAATAATCTTGCTGGATCTCTCAAAGATGGAAAACCATAAAAGGAAGATAAAAATTGGCAGAATACATCAAATGTTGAGAGATAATTGATGAAGTATAGCACGTATGTTGAGGGCTAATAGCCATCTTCATCCCGTACACTAAAAGGAGGCCGATTCAGAGATTTAACAGAAAATCATTTAAGGCTGCAAGACACTAGCTTAATAAAATACTTGAAAAAAAGTATTCCGAAAGCATTTCATCATTGTTATCACAAGAAATTTTTTCCTCTACTTACGAGTATACTCATGCTTGAGTTTATTTTTAATTTCTATCATATTCAGATGCGTTCATCATGGTTTATGAAATTTTGAGTAAACTATCAAATGAAGCACATACATTCTGCATCTTTGCTTATGTACAAGTATATAAATCGGCAAGTAAATGGCATAACAAGCAAAAGAAAACATGTCAGAATCCAATTACAGAAAAATAAAATATGTTATAATATTGTAAGACCAGAGCAATTGCTCCCGCATAAGCAGGGATCTCCAACAGAAACTCTTACAATCCAGGAATTATTGCAGATTCGCAGATAATGCCAGTTGCAGGAGGATATTTTTAGAAATTTTGCATACTCCTCACAATGGTCTTAAAATATTTTTGCCTACTTTGTGCACTCTTACAGAATGTGGAACACATTAAACATAACAGGCATGGGCATGGCTGAAACTAGTGATGTATCATGACAACAATTAAAAAAATATCACTTCTAACTGCACAACTTGCTAAATCACGTCACCAGAGGTTTGATGAACAGAAACTACATCAGTTTTGCACAGGACATGCAGTAAGTACTGTAGTCAAATGAACTAACAAAAAATAGCAACGACTGCCCAATCGCGAGCAACAAAACAAAATAACCATGAAAAAACACATTTCCATCAAATGAAAATGATCAACATTTTGCTTTAACTAGCTATTAATATCTGCATCTCATACAGGCAATGCATCCATCTGCAGAGTCCTCCCATTGCCAGGAGCAAAGGGACTCACTGTAGGTAAGGAAAGATCTTGAACAAGCTCTATCTCAATAAAACTGAAATCAAATGCCCCAGTGCGTTTTAAACTTAATACAAACACCAGGATCGTCCATCCAAGCATTGAGATGGCCCAGTAATTGTTCATCCCATGTATCAGACCCCATGCTATTGAGTAGCCAACAATGATTCCAGACAGATGACCAACAAAGCTCGCTTGAGGAACAATGATAGAAGTGAAGATCAGGGATTCAAATGGGGCAAAGCTAATAGGCAGTGAAAGAACTCCAAAAAGGTTTAGCTTTGATGAGGGTTGCTTCACAGCAAGGATAGTCATCCAACCAAACACAACTGCAGAGTACCCAACAGCAGTCACTCTTCTGAAATACTCCAACTTGAACTTCTGGACTAAAAGGTGATATGAAGCCAGCACCAACAAACCAGACAATATAACCAAAACAATAGTGTACTGTAGATAAAACTCCACACCAAGGCCCATATGCCCCAACTGCTCTATAATCCCCAAGCTCCACAGTGCACTCATGTTGAAGACCAAGTGAAGTACACTAATATGGGAGAATGCAGAAGTAATAAGCCTCCAGTAATGCCCTTCGACTACAGTCTCATAATTCAACCCCACATGTGAATAGCTAATATTCTTCTTCTGTATGTAGAACCAAATTGCAGAACATATTCCTATGATACAACTGGTAGCAGGTTTTTGCCATATTTCATACACAAGGGGCTTTCCCATTTTGTAAGCAGTGGGTGATAAAGCACAATACAAAACCCAAAGTCGTGTATTTGTCACACTGTATCCCCAATGCAATAAACTTTATGCTGAACTTTTAGTGACTAACTTCTGTCATTAAATCTTTCTAAGGTAATCAAGTGGTCAATTAATCAAGAGCAAACACCCAACAGCCAAAAAGCTGCCAGGAAATCTTTAATTCTCAGTACCATAAGTCATTTGATTTCTTGGTTACTTGAGACTCAAATATGACCTGAAATCAAAAGCAACAACTTCTTGTTAACATGCATATAGAAAAAGGATTAGAAAAGCATGAGAAAGTAGACATCAAGGGGTTTACTGTTACATGTAATGGGAAAGCAACCCTATAACTAATACTTGAAGAATGGACGTATTTAACTTCGTTTTATTTGGGAACAGCAATTTGTTTGGAGTCTCCTTAAAAAAGAGAATGGGTTGCATAACTCCCTGTTGTGTGAATCATATTCTCCATTTTCTTCTTAATTTTTCCTACTATTTATGGACTGGTAGATCCCGAAAGAAATGCTTTCCTACTTACTGAACCCTAACACATGTCGACTGTCATCGCTTAAGAATTCGGGAACCCTCACTGTCCCCTTCCCACCTTTTAATACGCCACCAAGTTCTTGCCGCTTGATACACAAAACCCACCACAATGTTCAACCTTATACATCAGAAGGAAAAAAACATTTAGAATATGAGAAGGCCGAACAGGAACATGGGTAAACGTGCATCCCCAAGATCGCCCCGCCAATAAGCATGACAGGAGTTCGAATTTTTTGGAAGATACGGTAGTGATCTAGAAGGTCCTCACTTCGAGAACAGTAACTGACGACAAAACAAAATTGAAGCGAAAGTAGAAATCAATGGCGCATGGCGGCGAAGCAATTAGGACCTATCCAGCGGCTTGTTAGGGAAGTCAGCTCAGGCTTGATTCTTAAACAATAGAAGAAAATAAAACCAATCAAACAATGAACCTGCAAAAGGCACAAAAATAAGCTACTCACCTGAAAAAATCGGCAGAATCTGCTTTCCGTCCAACCGAGTAGCGAAAGATTGACCAACCAAGGGCAGCGGTTGCTCTCCCACCCTGCAGCCTGCTTATGAGCTCTTGAAGTGATTCGGTTTTCTTCCGTATTTCACTTATTAACTTTTTATGTACCCTGTCAAACTTAAATTTGCATTCCTAGCCTTACGGGAAACCTTATAAAATATTCTCAGAACTCGGAAGTGTTCCAGCAAATAAAAAATATATAGATATAATCAAACTCATATTACTTATGTTTAATTAAATCCTGACCCACAGATCTTTCTAATTATCATTGAATTTCGAGTTGAATCAGCTAGAGAATTAGGGTCCATTTGGTTTCAAGTAAAACCAAAACAAAAGAAAATATTTTTCACGTAATACTATTTCCAAGGAAACCAAAAACATAGTTGGTCATTTGGTTGTCTGCAGATATTTTTCTAAAAAAAATTAACAAACTCTTTAAAAGTGAGCATAACGGCCATATAAAAATTTATAAAAATTTATATAATTAACACATTTATTTATAACAAAATCTTGATAGAAATTGAATTAAGTAAGTTATTTTGTATCAAGTTATTACTAATATCATATTTATTTTTTAAAATTAAATGTTTGACAAAAATTAAAACTATTTTTTTAGAAATACTCAAAATTCATATTTTAAAATTTACAATGCACGGGTAACTAAATAAAATATATAGTACTTAACAGTTTAACATAAAATGATCTTGTAATTTATATATATAATAATTTAATTAAAATAGATCGATTACCTGCAAACTCAAATTTCAATTAAACTTTTAACAATAAATTTATTAAATAAGTAATTTGTCTACTCAAATAAATTTTCAATAAAATTTTTTACTTTTCTAACACAATAAATAAAATACATTTTTATATACTGATATATGTCTTTAAAAGATTAATTTTAACCTGTAAAGTTATTAAAATTGACAATATCTATTTAATAATATTTTATTAAACAACATATATATTAAAAAAGTATGCTGCCGAAAACGGCATCCGCTGTGTTTTAGCGGATGCCAAAATCCGGATTGATGTAAAGTGGGACTGTGGGAGGCATTTTGTCTTGCGTGATTCAATTTTTACGCCCAACCAAATGGTTTGACTGATGTCATTTTCCCGAAATGTTGCGCATGGGACAGGTTCTACGGACAAACAAAGGAACCCTTAGTGGAGAAGTGGTCAATTAAAATTAGTTGTTTTAAAATTTCTAAGGGAATTAGTTTTAATTTATTGCAGAAAACCAGAACAACATAGGTTAAATTCGAAGACAACGACCAAATAGACTTATGTATGAACCGTATAACATTTTTTATTAACCATCGTAACAATATGTACGACAGCTATAATATAAATATGCATTGAAGAAATTAAACGTATTATTAGGTTATTTGAACATTGGCGCATATCTATTTTTTTTTTTACTTTTTACTGATGATGCGTTACTTGTTTAACTTGAATTTTCACACTGATTCATGATCATTTAGATTTTTCTTGTTTGATGTTATTTATTTGAGCTTTATATCCTTTCATTTAATTTATGATCACTTATTACAGTTATTTAATTGTGTTCACTTATTTGACTTGTTGCTTATAAATAATTATTGATTTATTAGATGTTTTAATCATTTAATTGAAACAATTGATTTTTATGGTAGATAATTTAGACTATTTAGAGTTCATTATGTTTTTTAGGTTTTCATTTAATTTAAGTAAATTCTTATTATTATTATTTTTTATTTTTTACTGGAAATTATTTAATTATGATCTATCACCATAGTGGAATTTATGTTAGCTTTTTTGTTTCAAAATTGGAAGAGTTTGTTTTCGTTCCAGTTTTGCGTTAGTTTAGTTTTTCAGTAATTTGATAATTTTTTGATTTTCATACTAGTTTATCGTTAATCATTTTGTGTTCTTTTTTTAGTTAATTTTACTACAGACCTACAACAGATCTGTTTTTGCCATTTTTTTCTAAAATCAACCTATTTTAATAATGATGAGACCATGCTTCCATTATTTTCGGGTAATCCCAGAGGTATCTAGTTATTTTTACAACTCTTATGGGTCCTTTTACAATCGTGTATAATTTTATCGAAATTTGAAAACTTTTTTATTCATATTTGTACAATTTGATATGATATTTCACAAGTTTTTCCGGGTTTTATAGAATTTGCAGATTTTCTTGAATTTCAAATTCTTTATCATGGTCTCTGAATTCTCAGTAATAATTTTTATCTTATTGAAAAAATAAAGACATAACAGAAATTATTCATTCATGTTTGACAAGATATCTCCACTAATTCATAAAATTTTATATAATCGCATATATATATATGAAAGATAAAAATTGTTAATCTTGAATTTTCTTTTCTTTTTTTATCTTTCTATATTGTTCCTAATTTTGAACTTCAGCTGTCTTTAATTTTTCAATGTTTTCAATCGTTTAAACTTGTCACAACTCTTTCCATTCCTACCAGGTCAAGCAACATTACACTAGTTTGATCAATTGAATTTGCCAAAACAAGATTAAGCATCATCTAATATGCTTGATATGAATGTGCTAGCTTTTTTAAAATAAAATTGAATATTTACCCTGTGACAGTGATAATAGTGACAGTGCTTCACAAATTTCCAAAAATAAAATTTCACAAAGTTCCTCACTTTTATATCTTGTAAAAGTTCATGCAACTGAAAAAAATAAAGTCAACTACAAAGAATCGAATGCCTAATGCAACATGAAGAAAAATAAAGCTATTAACTGTAAAAAAACCCAAGTGTTGAGTACAATAGAAGGTAGAGAAAATTTCCAAAAACAGATAAAAGTAGCAAAACTGGTAGTTATGTAGATACCTGTTAAAGCTGAGAGACGGTATAATTAATGAAAATATTTAGAAGTAAATGATAATTTTCTAATGACCAAATTTCAAAGATAAATAGCCCAAATCTAAACTCGACCAGGAATCAGTCCATGGCCTGCAAAATCAGAGAACATTTTACACTTTTCATCATTGAAAGAAAGAATAAAAACATAAGTCCGACAAAATCTTTGAAGAAAGGTAGCCCCAAAGAAAAGCTGTCTGAGATGGTGCCTCCAGTTATAAAACCTGAAGTACATGTACTTCTTTTCTGCTGTTTCCTGGTTGTCAACATAATATCAAAGCTAGGAGAGAAGTTGAATCAATTATTCTAGTATTTGTGTTAACAATATGGTAGTAGATGTGAATTGAAATGTATATATCTATCGTGTGGGATGTATAGAAACTTATGGGGTGTTTGGTTGCATGATAATTTTTTGTACACTTTCATTATAAAAAATTGTATTAAAATAAAAAGTGAACCAACTCATGACATAAAATTATCATGTTTGGAGGGATGTGATTACAAAAAAGAGTAACTACCACACATGACCAAACAAAGTGGGGGACCACAAGAAAAAAGAAAGAGGTGAAGCCCTCTTTTTTCGTTTAAGAAGAAAATCACTTTTAAAACATAAAATTGTCATGATTATCAAACACCTCTTTTAACAAGTTTTCTTACAATTTTTAAAAATTAAAACAAAAACCTTCATTATCATGCAACCAAACACCCCATTAGAAGTGAAGCTTCAAAAAAATACTCTAGGTACTGCAGACTGCAAACCATGAAGTATCCATGACTCGCCAAATTCTAGCCAATTTTGAACATAGGTTTATTAAGTAGGTTCATTGAAATGTACTTGACCACTTTTCACCAAATCATAATCAGCAGTCTAGTGCACCATAATTAAAAAATTCTAAAAGAGAAGTATTTTTTTTAAATAATCACATGGAAATAAGAAAATGCACAAGGACTTGGATTAAAAAATGGAGAAAATTGTAGTCTTTTTTTTGGAAAACAAAAAATAGCATTAAATAAACATGTTTCCTTCGCCGTTCAATGGTGAGTCCATACAAATCTAATCGATGATAAAGGACAGCAAGGATTGTAACTACGTAGACATCATACCGTCTCGAGGGGAGTTTAAGGTCCATCTAGCCAAAAGATGCACGACCTTGTTTGAAGACCTAGGGTAAAACATGACGGAGGTGGATAGCATAACCAGACGACGTCAGCATTCCATCGCGAAGGAGTTCACCTTCCACAGCTCATACCCAGTTCCATTGATGGCATCAACAACAATTTGGGCATCACTCTTGATGATGGCAAGGTTGCAATGGAGGATGTCCCACGTGCAAGCTGCCACAAAGGCTTTAGCTTCCAGAATCTGAGGGCCGATGAAGGCAGAGGCATTTGTTTTCTAAGCTAGCACCCTTCCTTGAAAATCTTTGGCTATTAAGCCCCAAGCTACTGAGAGGCCGCCAGTAGTAGCATCAACATTGATTTTAATGTAGGAGTACGACAGTGGAGACTAATTGATCAACCTTGATCCTGTAAGGATGTTACCTTGTGATAAGAAAATTTGAGTGTCCATCATAGTTAACTTGAGAATTCAAATAGGATTTTTGTGAAGACCATTAATAGTAGTGATGCATCAGGCTTTCTAGATTTGTCACATGATCGTAAGCTCTAAGAATCCTAAAAATATGTTTCTGTAGTTGTGCTGATGGATCCAACTCAGAAAGGTTTTAATAACAGCATTGAAACCTTCATGAGTCCAATTTTCATTAAAACCCAATTGAGAGCTGAACCAAACCACTCTGCTATGAGAACAACTAAAGATGATATGCTCAACATTCTCCTGCTAGAGGTTGCAGGTGACACACATGTCATGAATCCAGGGGCATCTTCTAGCTATATTTTCATTCGTTGGGAGAGAGTTTGTTAAACCTTTCCATATGAACATTATTATCTTCTGAGGAAGGACGTTATTTATCTTGGGATGCCAGAGGGCCTTCCATATGCTGTGGTCTGATGGTCTGGGAGGTAAATCAGTATCCTTGAGAAACCTGTAGGCAGATTTGGTATTAAGTAAGCCATTTTGAGTAAAGGGCCAAACTAGACCATGAGAGGCGTCCTCATTATGAATTGGAGTTTAAAGAATTATGGCAATAGAAGTGCTATCAAAGCAGTGTTCAAGGAGGTTTCTATTCCAAACGCCATTGAGGATAAGCTCCTTGACTAAAAGGGGTTTCATAGCAGATGTATTGTTAATAGTTGGAGGGCCCCTCCTATCAATTATCCATTGTTGGTCCCAAATGTTGATCATCGATCCTTCTTTGACTTTCCATAAGCAACCCATATTTAACAGTCTTTTAGCATTAAGAATATTCTTCCAAAATGTCAGAGTCAGGTTGTTTAGAACTTAAGTCCCAAAAATTGGCAGATATGACATACTTGGCTTACAAGATCCGAACCCAAAGCTTATGGATATCATGAAGAAAATTCCAGGCTAGCTTTAGGAGTAGAGTATAATTCATAGTAGTGAAATCTCTTATGCCAAAGCCTCCCCCAAGCTTGGGTCTTTTCCAACCGCAAAAATGTATTTTCTTATTGCCATTGTGGTTTTTACCTCACTAGAAGGAATTTTGATACTCGTCAGGTCTTTTTATCAACCCTTTAGACAGCCTCTTCATGGACATTGCATGCATAGGCAATTGACTTAAGGTAGATTTAATCAATGTTGTTTTGTCGACAGCTAATAGAAGATTAGACTTCCATCCGGCAAGCCTCTTATGGCATTTATCAGTCAGCCAATTGTAGTGATTAATCTTGTTGTCTAAAATACCAAGAGGGATCCCCAGATAATTTTCAAAGGGTGCAGCCTTGGAAAAACCAGTCAACTCACAAATGTGCCTCCTAATGTCCTGCAAAACATTCTTACTAAACATAATACTAGACTTAGCTAGGTTTATGGACTGACCAGACATAGTTTGGTAGAGCTTCAGACACTTCATCATAGTTTTAACGTTCTCAATTCTTGCAACCCCATAGAGCACAATGTCATCAGCAAACATGAGGTGGGTGATCTTTGGACCCCCCCCCCCCCGCTACCAAGATTAATTCCAGTTAAGAGACCTTGATCATCAGCATTGCTTAAAATTGAAGATAATGCTTCAGCACAAAGGATGTATAAATAAGGAGATAACATACAACCTTGCCTGATACCCCAAGTAGGCTTAATGAAACCAAATAGTTGACCATTCAAACTGATAGAATAAGTGACTAAAGTAGTACAAGCCATAATAAGTTTGACCACTTTGGAGGGGAATCCATACCTTGCAAGCATTTGTTGAATGAACGGCCATTGAATTTTGTCAAAAGATTTACTTATATCTAGCTTGACCATAAATTGTTCAAGTTTGCCAGTCTTATGTTTGAAGGAATTGAGTATTTCATGAGTAATAATATTATTGTCAAGCCCCACTCTACCTGGGACAAAGGCCTCTTGATTTTCAAAAATTATGCCAGGAAGAATATCCTTTATCCTGGTGGCCAGAACTTTTGTGAGCATCTTTAGAATAACATTGCCAAAAATGATAGGTCGATAGTGCTCTGGGGCAATAGAATTATCATTTTTGGAAATGAGAGAGATTAAAGTATGATTTAAGCCAGGGGGATAATATAGGTAGTAAAATATGCTGAATAAAAGGAACAATCTCCCCTTGAAACTCTGACCACATAATCTAAAGAAAACCTAGCAGAAGGCCATCAGGCCTTGGTGCTTTATTCGGTTTCATGCTCAAACAAGCTTGCTTAATCTCTTCATGTGTAGGAGGAGACAGTAGAATAGAGCTTTGTTCTTCAGGAATTAAAGGTAAGTTCAAATTAACATGACTTTGCTGCCTCGGAGCATCATAGGAAGTGAAAAGGGACCTAAAATAGGACATAAATACAACCTGTATGTCTACCTATTTGCAAGATTAGTTCCCTTGAGCATTGAATACTCTCGATATTTTATTCCATCTCCTTCTATGCAAGATCTTCATGTGAAAATATTTCGTACATTTGTCAACAAGGTTGTGCCAATAGACTTTAGCCTTTTGCTTCCAGTAAGCTTCGTCTCTCAACTCTGAAAATGGGTTTGTCATTATCCGGATCGCCACCACAAGAAAGGGATGAGAAAGAAGGAAGGAAACGTGGAAAATTACTCACCTCGGTCCAACACTCACATTGATCCCTGAACTTTCATCTCTCGGCATCGCTCGAGCACCAAAGAGACGGTTCGGGTCGTGTGGGAGGAGAGTGAGGATGGAATAAAAAGAACTTAATGCATAAAGAAATGAAGAATGTGGTCACTAGGAATAGTGGGTTCCGATTTAAATAAAATAAGAGAGAGAATTGACTGTGTACCTTAACACGGGAAAGAGTGTATAGATTCAATCTTCTTCTTCTTCGGCTGGCCCATGAAGAAGAGTCTCCAACCGATGTTAGCTTGATAAACTTGTGTAACTAGTAGAAAAGAAGACAATAAAATAAGTGAAAGAAGGATTAGAACTGAGTGAAGTATAGTAATTGTAAAAACAATATCATAAAGCAGCAATCGGAAACAAACTCACCGGATTTGGGGTGAGCCCTAACCCTTTTTTTAGTTTTCTTATGATGTATGAAATAATGCAAAATTGAATAAAAATTATGCTGAAACATGAACTAAATGATATGAATGAAAAGTTAGCAAAGATACGATGAATAAATAAAGATAACACAACCTAGGTAAAGTCGCAACCGGGTTGGACAGATTCAATTGTAAACTGGCGCGGCTCTGATGTAGAGACTGCAACAGACAGCACTGATGTCATAATCAAGTGATGTTTATTGCAATGGATAGAGGACTTGGAGAAGAAGAGTTTCAGTGCTTATAACTTCTCCTCAATATTTCTGTACAGCCCTGTAGAAATTATGGAAGTGGATGGAAACAAAAAAGAATTATAGATTGTGCGACATTGTTGAAGTGATCACCATAGACAATCCAAAAATAAGAATAGAATCCTGCTTGTTGTAAAATAAATAAGACTTGAAAAGGATTATTTAAGATAAAGATACTTTGGATTGAATCCTATGATAGATGAGCTGAATTTACCTGATAAGTCGGATCTTGGACAATGAAGTTCTAGAAACTCTCTGGTGCAATGTCGATGTAGGACGTGCTATGAGCACTACAGATCTTGGAATTAAATGATTCTTGTTTAAAATAAAAGAGGACTCACCATAAAACAGTTTATACAAAGGATATATAGGCTGAATCTACCATTAAGTGTACTGAAATTGACTGAGAATACGATGACTTAGAAGAGAAGACTTCGGTTCTGTCTGCGCAATACCGGTGTAGAAGCTGCCACGAGACGAGGCGATGTCGAAATTAATTTCTGTTTGTTGGAGATGAAAGATAGCTCGATGAAGCACACTTATTTGAAGAAATCATGGTCAGAAAATAATTAGGAACAAGCTGATGATAAGTAAAGGAGCATGTCAAAGCATAGACCGGCTTCTTTTTCACTTTGGGATGATCTCTGAACACCAGGATGAAGAGAGGACGATTTGAGGAGGTTGGGACGAGCCTAGGGTGGCTAGAAGACGAGGAAAAGAATCTTGGATCATACCCTAATGGCCAAAATTTATAGAGAATCAAAACTGGTGCAAAACATGGAAACTGACCGACCACGCCCTCGGGTTGAGGGTGCGGTGAGTGCGCCCCCACTTTAGGGGCGCATTCGGCACGTTATTTTAAAAAATATCAGAAAACTCTATAAAATTGCTAAAAATGGGGTTGAAAAAATGAACGCGCCCCCAACTCGGGGGTGCTGTCAAAATAAACGTTTTTAAGAGGGGAAACCTCCCAAAGATTGGTATGCAAAGTCCAAACTAGGCAAGGTTCTCGATTTCTAGAACTGACCATGCCCTCAGACCAGGGGAGCGCTGACCACGCCCTCGGTCTGAGGGCACGCAGACCACACCCTTAATGTGAGGGCGCGCAGACCATGCCCCCAGTTCAGGGGTGCGCTCCACTCTCTCTCCTGCGCGCATTTCGTTCGCAAGCCGTAACTTGCAAATGAGAGGTATGTTTCAACACTTGTTTATTGCGTTAAAAAATGGACACACAAACGCAGCTCCCCAAATGGGTAAACCAGCCAGTAAACATTCCAAGACTTAGGTATGGGGATGTAACTTCCGATTTATCCTCCCGGTGGTGCCGATGGCCTGGATGGTGATCCAAAACTTGAAAAAGTGACGACAACGAGGAAAACTTCGGAATGACCTAGAAAGTCGGTGGCAATTTGTACAACTCGGGTTGATGATCGAAAATGATGGGAATGACCCTAAAAGCCTGGAAAGGTGCTCGAAAGAATCGGGGATGACCCAAAATACTCGGAATGATTAGAAAAGTCAGCGGCAACCCGTACAACTCCGATTGATGACTAGAAACGACGGGAGGAACCCGAAAAACTAGGAGAGATGTTTGGAAGAGCCAAAATACTCAGAATGACCGGAAAAGCCGATGACAACCCGTACAACTCGGGTTGACGACTAGAAACAATGAGAGGAACCTGAGAAACTCGGAAAGATGTTCGGAAAAGCCGGGGATGACTCATAATACTCGGAATGAGCGGAAAATGGCGGCAACTTGCACAACTCAGATTGGAGCCCGAAAATGACGATAAGAACCCTAAAAACTTAGAGAGATACCCAGAATAGTCGGGGACAATCCAGAGAACTCGGGATGACTAAAAAGCTGACGACAACTCGTACAACTCAGGTTGACAACCGAAAACAATGAGACAAATCTGGTATACTCTATGCCACCCCGTTATTGATCGGAATGACCTGACAGCAACCGGAAAACCCTAATGGTAAACAAAAAATGTACAATGTCTTGGTGAAAGGACAGAACACAATTATCCTCACTCGACACACTTAGATTCGACCAGGGATCAACAACTCATCTTCAGATTTCCAGAAAGCTCCTCGACTCATCCAAAAGAATGGTTCAACTTGATTTTAATGTTCTAAAAGGAATGTTGCCAATGGAATAATGGTTTAAGCTCCAAAAAGGCCAAATTGACATGTCTACATCGTCCATATTTTCCAGCCAATTAAGTTTTTTTGGAGTTCGCATTTAGTGTCAATATGATGTTGCTTCTCAGGTGTATGTTGGAGAGCATCAAGCTTATGCTTAATGGCTATCATTTTTTTCTTTGATATTACCAAAAACCTCTTTTTTCCACATCTGAAGATGTCTCCTATTGGTATCCATTTTTCCTACCATAGTTGAATATCAAATTAGGTCCCTGGCTCCAAGCTTTAAAAGTGACTGAAAGGAAAGCCTAATGAGCATACCAAGCAGATTCCACCTTGAACCAAGTTCTCCTAATAACCCCCAGAGGATTAGTGTTAATGAATATGGGGGTGTGGTCACTGTAATATGCTGGAAGAACATTCACTTTGGCATTCTGCTACAATTTGATCTAGCTCATTGAAGCCATACATCGATCAAGCTTCTCTCTGATGTGGAATTGGAATTTCCTTTTATTAGTCCAAGTGAAAATAAGCCCTTCATGCTTTACATCTACTAGACAGTTGGTTTGAATGAAATTCTCAAAGCCCCTCATGTGAGATTGTAAGGGTTTGGCACCTCTCCATTTTTCATAATGGAACCTCACACAATTCCAATCCCCCATGAGGCACACAGGAAGATTAAAGCTTGCCATGTATCACTATGCCAAGTAAGAGCATAAGTGGTGATAAGTAAGAAGTTAGCTTTATGCTCTAAATCTGTTATGACACTGCCAATCCAAGTGTTGCACTTGACAATCATCTCCACATTAACACTTTTCGACTACCACAACCACATCCCTCTGGCTCTACTAGTAGGAGGAATAACCAAAAAATCTGAAATGTTCCTATTTCTAAAGAACTCATTACTATTTATGATGCTACACTTTGTTTTTGCCAAAAAAAAAACAATGTCTAGCTTTGTAGAATGAGTCAACCTATCAATATATTGAACTATCGGGTGCCCATTCCCATCATGATAGTTCCAAGTGATGATCTTCATTTGGCCCCGAGCAGCTTGTTAGGGCCAACTGCGTCTGCCCGGGGTAGATCATCATTTGTTGGCTTCAACAAGGTTGAAGAAGATGCCAACTTCCATTCATCTACAAGCTTCTCAATATGGAGTCTCCTTTTTGTTTTCCTTTTTTCTTTCTCTGTTGGGCTCGGCCTTCTAACAAGTATTGTAGAAATGCCCATAACTATTGGTGGGGATTTGTTTGTTTTTGGGCTTGGGCTGGAAAAGACAAAGGTGGTGGTGGGATTATATGGGAATGAGTTGTCAAAAGATTAGCTTTGGTCAATGTTGTAACTTAGTTTCCAAGGATAATGAGGATTGGAATGGGGGCTAGTTCCAATTGTAAGGCATGGGCTTGATGTTTGGATAATTGGAGTAGTCAAAGATCTGATTTGATGATACTGGCGGGAGGAATTTTTGTTTGTATGAGGTTGTGATTGGGTGGTCAAAAGGAATGGTATGTGTTAAGACAATCTCGTTTGGTGAATTTTGTTTGGTAGCATGGGTTGGAGTAGCCATACACAAAGAAGTCTTGGCTTCATTTAATGTGCTAATAGGGGGGCACAGGGAGTGTAACAAGGTAATGGATGGCTTAGTAGGAGGTAACACCAGGGGAGTACTGGAGTTACTGTAAGCACCTTGACCATGAGGAGTAGGTGGTATGGCCCTAGTACTATGTACGTTGGCTCTAAAATAAATAGGTCTCACACCTCCACAAGCGGCTCTACCTATGAATGTGTGTCAGTCACCAAATTTGAGACATACTTGTGCTCTAAATTCTTCTTGAGTCTGACTATGGAGTGATGGTAAAATCATAGCATTAAGCTGGGATAATTTCTCACAATTACTGTGTTCATGACTAAGAATACCACAAAAGTGACAAAAGTGGACCACCCTTTCAAACACAATTTCATATCTACTAATCCGTCCTTCCGGTGATAATATTGTGATCTTCGTAGGTAGCTAATCATGGACATTAAGAGAGATTTTAATTCAAGCAAAAGAGCTCCAAGATTATACAACTTTCTTTGCCAGCACAATGGGATTCCCAATTTGAGAAACTAAGTGCATAATTGTATCCTGTTGAAGAAGCTCCTAAGTTAGGTCATAAATTCGCATCCAAAGGTCCACTGTATTGAGGGCATATTGTGATGGTGCTGTGTTTGGCTTTCCTTTTTTGACTAATACCAAATCATTATTGAAGAACCAAGGGGTTCTTCCGTATATTTTGTTGACCTCATCTTCATTTTTCAAGACCAGTAGATAAGCTCCTTTTGGGTAATCTAGAAGTGACCAAAGGTTGGTAGGATTCTACATTCTCCTAACCAACTCTTTGAAAGTGGCTGGCTTGACTTTTGCACTTGACAATACTAACGTTACTAATGATCTTTTCCATTTCAGGTTGTCAACACTCGGCAGGCTCTAAATGGTGATGTGCTCTAGTTGCTTGGGAGGAGCTAACAGCTTCTGAAATTTAGTGACAATAGATTCTTCTTCCGAGAGAGCCTTGGCTTGACTATCTTCCATCCCTATAGAGGTGGCAGGAAAAGACAAGGGAGAGACAGAGAAGAGAAGAGGCGGTTGTAGCATTGACCTAGAAGAGAATGACTAATGAAAAGAAAATGGCACCCCTGATAGTTAAACCCTATTTTCAATCACAATGCCAAGACTTGGATTTCATGAATCAGCTCTTGAACCTCAGAAGGGCAAGGCAAAATTAACTATCACAATTGAGAGTTTAGAAAATCATTCTATAAAAGGGGCACAATTGAAGAAAAATGAATATAGCCCATGATCGATTTCTCAACCCTTAAGAATATCGAGGCCACCCACATGGCAAATAATGAAGAAGGCTGAAGGAAAGAGAAAATCCAATCACAAGTCGGCTAAGGCTAGAGGCAAAGGAATTCTAGGACACCCTCCAACTAGGCATTCATTTATATGGCAACCCGTTGGGGTCAGGTTAGTCAACAATTATTCTCCAGCTAGGTAATCTCTCTCTCCAACTCCCTTCTCAAGGTCATCTCAACCTTCTAGACTGGGCCCTAGAGCCCATTTTGGTCAATCGAGCCACCAAGCCCACTCCCATTCTTCTAAACCGGATTCTCAAATCCTCAATCATTTTATGAAACTGGGCCCAAGTGCCCAATGCTCCTCTACATCGGGCCCACATGCCCATTATCCTCCTAAATTGGGCCCTTGTGCCCAACCTCCTTCCAAATCAGGCCCACATGCCCATCATCTTCCTAAGTTGGGCCCGTGTGCCCATCCTTCAGAAATAGGCCCGTGTGCCTCCCCTTATGAATTGGGCTCTTGTGCCCAACCTCTTTCTAAATCGGGCCCACGTGCCCCTCCTTCCAAATTGGGCCCACATGCCCCTTCTTCCACGTGCCCATCATCCTTCTGAATTGGGCCCACATGCCCCTTCTTCTAAATCAGGTCCATGTGAACATCATCCTCCTGTATTGGGCCCATGTGCCCATCCTATAAAATCAGGCCTGTATGCCTACCTTTTTAAATCAGGCCCTTGTGCCCAACCCCTTTCTAAATCGGGCCCAAGTGCCCATCATCCTCTCAAGTCGGGCCCTCATGCCCATCATTGTTTGGGCCTACACACCCCTCCTTCAACACTATCATCAATTCTTGGGCTATGGCTCTCACCCCCACCTTTCCTAGTTGGGCCCATGTGCCCACCACTCGGGCTCATATGCCCATCCTTATGAATCAGGCCCAAGTGCCTGACACTTCACTACATTTAGCCCTCGCACCCACCATTCTCTTACATCGGGCCCACAAGCCCACACTCTCAAATTGGGTCCATATACCCACCATCAATCTCGATCAGGCCAACATGCCCCTTCTTTAACACTACTGTCAATTCTTGGGCCATGACCCCCGCATCATCTTGCACAACCAGGCCCACATGCCCTCCCTCAACACTACCATCAATTCTTGGGCCATGGCTCTCATCCTTCCTTTCCCAGTCAGGCCCACGTGCCCACCAATCAGGCCCATGTGTCCATCCTTACAAATTGGGCCTTAGTGCCCGACACTTCTCTACAAATCGGGCCTTAGTGCCCACCAATCAGGCCCATGTATTTCTTAGGAACTTATGTTGCACCTATTGGGGCCTCATAGAATTTCAACAATAGAAGTTGGATGAAATGGGCTTCAACCCTTGCTCCATTGCCTAGCATTTTGGGAGGACCTCCCGTTGATATAGGCTATGAGGAAGAGGTGGGATTCCATGTCTCACTCATTCCTCTTCCGGCGGGGGTACATGGTGCCCACTATGAAAAACATGGCCTATATCATCGGGTTGCATATGCATGGTTGGGCATTGACTGAAAAGACCTATGGGGACTACAAATCACCTCTATGAACTCCTTGATCTTTCCATTCTATCCGACCTAGACACCTTATACACATTAGGTCATGTTTTTGAGGGGCACCAGGTGGGCCTCGGGAGGGCCACTGCACCAATGGGTGAGCTTTAGTTGGCAACACACAGTGAACGAGCAAGTGTAGAGATTCCTTACCGAAGAGGAGGGCACATCGTAAGTAAATGCCAACCTCTATCGATTCCTGCTCTTCTTCCTCACTTGGCTCTTATGGGTAGCAATAATGGTAGGTGCACCTCGGGTTCGCCATTTTGGACACTAACATTTTTAGAATTAATCTAGACATTAATTTAACTAATCGATATTTTAAAACAATTTAAATATGATTTAAAATCATATAAGAAGTCATTAAGCTTTTTATAATCTAGTATATAATATTCATAAATTTTCATAAATTTTCTATAATTTTTCTAAATTTTTTTAATTTTATATGATTTTAAAACATTCGACACCATGCCCACGACACCTGGGCGCGTGCCAGCATCTAGCAATCAAAAAATTCTAATCAAATCGGGATACACTCCGATCTGATAGGGAGGAGTCTTACTGGGCATAAAATGACCAAGTTACACCTTCTCCCCTACCTAATAAGGGCAAAGGGAGTCCACCTTTGAACCTCCTTCAAATAGCCCAAAAATAGATTTTCACGGTGGGGAAAATCCAAAAAAATAAGAATTCTAATACTCATCTAATGTGGATTCTAAAAATCCTTTATATATTCTCTACAAAATCAAAAATTACTGAGAATATTGGGAGGACCAAGGCACCACCCCAGAGATCCAAGCCACCGAAAAAAGCCAAATTCTTCTTTTTCATCATCGATCAACATTGAAAAACTTAGGGAAACATTAAGAAATCATATTCCCAACATTCTATTGGCTTATGAAGGTTCCCTTTGTCTCTATGGAGGATGAAATCAAAGATCCTTAATTTTGAAGGTTGGCGCTTAGCAAATCAAACTGGCATCTTTCCAATGATGTACTAAACTGTCTGGTGATCCAAATTTCAAACAAATGGAAGCATTGAAAATACCTAGGTCATGAGATTCTGCCAGAACCAACTATTCTCAAACTTGCATCACGTACAAATTATAATTTTAGAGACACAAAACAACAAAAAATAGCATTGAAATGATCAAGATTTAAACCTAGCTCTAATATCATTATAAGAAATCATACCATAGTGGTGAAAGTGTTTGATTTCTTGGATTTCATGACCATAGTCTCAATTAAAACCGAACAGTGGAACCAAGAACAACATTTGAAGAAAATCAAAGATACCTTTTTGAGATTTGATAAATCTCCCAAAATTGGTGAAGATGAAACATTTTATTAATCTCCAAGTTGTATAAGTGCATAGTGTCTAACGGTATCTACATGAACTTCCTCCATAGAAGGGTTCACCTACACGTCGAACCTTTTGACACGTCCCAGACAAGCAGATAGAGCTCCACTGGCCGCCGGCAACCTAGAAAAAGGGAGAGAGAGAGAGAGAGAGAGAGAGAGAGAGAGAGAGAGAGAGAGAGAGAGAGAGAGAGAGAGAGATAAAGAGGAGGTTGCGAACAAAATTCGGGACCGTTGTTTTGGTGGAGTTTACCAAATTCACTCATATTTATAGAAATTAGAATTTTTCATAAACGCCTTTCAATTTCTCTAAATTACGCCTATTCCCCATACTTATGGATAAATTCTTATTTATGTGACTTACTTGGCTCAATAGTACATTTGGTTAAAGCTTAATTAAAATAATAATTTATTTTAAATTAAAATATATTATATAATAACAAATTTAATAATTTTCTAATCATGAAGGGTATAGGTCACATCTCATAATCCCAAATACTTTGGTGATGATCTCATCTCTATTGAGCATTTCCATCATTAGTTACCGCAAGGATATAAGTCCTCATCCATCTAATGCCTCAATCAATTAGGGATTCGGCATTGACTATCAATTCGTTTAGTAAATCGTCACATTGGGATCATGTACTCTAAATTTGATTAATTAGAAAACATATTTTTCATTTTTTTCTCTCTACCATAGCTAGAGAATTAAAATACTTATTTAATCTCACTTACTGAGAGTGAATGATTCCTTATTATCCATTTAATTATTTCTACTAGGTTTCTTTTGTACCAGATCCATTAACTATATTGAATCTTCAAATCAATGATTTATAGGTCAGTAGTCAAAGAACAATATACATCCGATAAGACATCATTAGCAACTTAGGTCAAAAGTCCAACCGTGTAACCATGATGACAAAAAACCTAATAAACAGTTAGGTAAGATACTATTTAAGGTTTCTAAATTAGTGAGTTCAGTGAATTCATTTCACTAATGAACACATATGTGTATCTTAGCATTTTCACACTAATGACTAATGAGATTGCTCATCTTAATCATATGAGAAGCATCGCATGCACTAGTTTATCTGGATATTTAATGTCTAATCTCAAGAATTTTATAACTAAGAACATTTAGATCACTATTTATAAATGATTGATCTCATTATCATGATCTCATCATAATTCAATCATCATTGAATGTGATCAAGAACTTCGTTACGATATACGCATGGGCATACATTTCTATCATGGTCATTGTCTCATCATGATTCAATTGTTATATTCAATCAATATTGCATGTGATTGAGGACTTCATTATATTATGCACGTCTAATAAGAGGTAGTAATGAAAATATATTAATTTAATTGAATGAGATATTTCAAGAAATATTGTATCATATAAGATATGATTGGAAAAATTTCTATCATAAAATCATAATTGTACTACTACTAGTACTATAATCATAATTGTTCTTATAGAAAGTTTTAAATGACATGTTAGATTAGGTCCTTGTTGGAGACTTACTTCATTTGAATGAAATACAATTAGGTTTATTATTGTTATTTCTTTTATACTTTATTTTTTATAGTCATATAATTTACCTTGGATTGTTTACATCACTATTGAATATATTCTTTTGACATCTATTTACATTTTATTTTTGTAATAGACTAAATGAATATCTCAGACAAATCTTTGACAGATATTCCCAATAGATTAGGTCCTTGATATCTTTAAAGAATCGAAGAATTCTTAAACTATGTTGTTCATGAATTTAGGACCCAATATAGACATAGACAACATAATAAATTTATTTAATATTTTTTAAAAATTATTGTAATGCCTTCATGTTTAAAAAGATGTTGTTAAAGAGTACTTAATATGTGATGACATATGGTTAAATTATCGATCTTAGATGTCATAGTGAAATTAAACTTAATATAATTAACAAAGATGATATACACTTAAATGAACCACACGATAAAAATGTACATGATAAAGTGATGAAAATACTTCAAGATATTTAAAAATAATCAATCTACTATTAGACATAACAACGATAAATCAAATGAAGAATCATACAAATATTTTAATTTACTAAAATATATACAAATACGTGTAGATAAAATTCACAATGATATATATAAATTAAAATTTATTTTAAAATTAATTCAACTAAAGTCAATAAATGGTCTCATTGAAAATGTATATGAACATGATACTATCCTTATTTAAAGAAGTGTAACCTAAAGTTGCAAGTGCTCTTGACAGTTAGTATGAACTTAAAAAATTTATTGAAGACTTAAAACTATGTTATCAAAAAATTGATGTATGTAGACATGATTGTATTCTTTTTTTAAAAGAATATAGATAAAATTCTTTGTCTTCAAAGTGAGGCTCTAAGATATAAGTTTTATATTATTTTCTATTAAAAGATAAGTTGTAGCATTTCTTTGTACTAATATAGATAAGTGAATAACATTGTATAGTAAATCACGGTCTTACCAATTAAGTGGTGAAGTATGTAATTATGTTGATTCTCCTACTTGAAAAAGAGTTGATAAGCTATACACGGAATCCGTGTTAGAGATATGCAATATTTGGCTTGAGTTCACTAATGATGACTTTAACTCATTTGGTAACATGTCTTCAAAATATTGTAATATCTTAAAAAAATATTAAAAAAAGAAGAATTTGGTACGTTGGAAAAGTTATTAAGATAAAGTTAACAAGATTATAAAATAATGATAATAAATTTTATATAAATTAACCATTACATTATTTATTATTTTAAATTAAGAAATAGTTACACTTATCTTTCTCTCTTTCCTTACCCTTTATTTTCTCTCTCCCATTAAAATACTATTGTTTTATCCTTTCAATTTATTATATTTATTACCTCGCATTACTATCTCTCTCTCCACCCGCCTCACACACAAGAGTGCGGATCACTTCAAACAACTAAAGAAGGGAGTTCCCTCAATTTCTAATGCGAAGCAGCCACAACTCCCAGACCACTTAAGTGATGGTTCAGTATCAAGTTTATTGAATCGCTACTATGATGATTGAATCGCCAGTTTAGTAACAACTTGGTAAGGGTCTAGTAGTGACTTAGTAAAGGTCCATTAGTAGTTTAGTAATAATTCAATATCAAGTTACTGAACCGTTACTAAAGTTACTGAACTGTTATTGGACCCATACTTACTGAGTCGCTACTAGACTCTTACAAAGTCATTACTGAATCGGCGGTTCAGCCATGTTTCAGTAGTTGTTCAGTAACGATTCAATAGTTGTTCAATAGTGGTTCAGTAACTTAATACTGAACTACCATTTAAGTGGCCTGGGGGTCATGGCATCTTTTGATTGAGAGGTTGAGGGAACTCCCTAAGTCGGCCATCTGAGGTGATCCACACTCCATGCATAAAAGAAACTACCCACGTCTTCTCTCCCTACAGAAGTCTTTGTCTTTTTCTTTCTCAAATATCTAGAGATTCCTCCCTTGAAATGCCCTGGTGAGTAAAACTCTGTCTTCTCTTCCTCCCTCTCTTTCGTCATCATTCGCATGAGCCACCTATTGTTCTCTCTCTCTCTCTCTCTCATGAGTGCTAGCATGCAAGTACCTCGCCCTCGCATCATTCTCTCCAACCCAGTCAACGCATGACCAAGTATAGCCCATAGTGATTATCGATTACTCAATCAACAACTTGATTGATAGTTCGATCATTCTATCAACAGTGTGGTCCTCACTGGATTGATTGAAGAGAAGCCAGATCGATCATCTCAATTCATCTCCATCCAACTGACTTTCATCTTTGTAAGGGATCGTTAGTTTGGGAATAAAATCATCAAACTGGTAAACTCTTCATACTTGCTTTCACTTATGCTACCTTACATATTATTTTGATGTGTGTATAGTTATGCTAGTGCTTAATTTAATTATTTTATATTAAACTTGTATCTTTAAGCATCTGTTATCCTATGATTAGACCTATTAGATAATTGTTCGATAACAAAAAAAGATGTTTAGTTTTGATATCATGTATAATTAAATTAATGCATGTAGACTAAGATAAATAAGCATTAAGTAGTTAGTGTGCATATATGTTAGTTCATTGTAGATTATTTAATTGTTGAACATGTGCATCATTTTATGTATTGTTTTTATAACATGATTATGTGTGGCTAAGAGTGTAAGCATATGACTCATACAGTGTTGCAGATTATTCATAAATTGATGTTCATATATGAGTTGTATCTTGAGTCATGGATTGTCGAGTGAGTAAATATTTTAACAATATATGCTTCCAAGCTACAATATGTGGTTTATGTGATATGTTGCATTTTATATGTTATTGCACTTACATCTAGCTAGAGTTAAAGCCCATGGGCAGTGGGGATAATAATAGTCTAGAACATTCTTCGATCTTATATATCACAATTCATCCTAAGTTCACCACTATTTATATGCACTATGGGATTTAACTTACCTATATGATTACTTTTATATATGGTAGATTTGGTATAAGTTCTATGACATTACTAAATGTGCATTGAGACATATGTTATGTGTATGCGAAATGGTGTTCCTTGCATTTTGATATGTAAAAAAATGTGTTAGTCATGTCATATTGTACGAGTCTATTAAAGTCTTATAAGTGTTGACATGATACACTACAAGAAATCTGTGTTTTACCTACCAAAATATTGCCCGTAGATAAGAATTAGTAGGTAAAAATAACTTTTACTTACCCCTTATTCCTACTAAATCAAGGCTCCGTAGGTAAATCTATCAATACTTATTAACTACCTACGGATTCACTTCTGTAGGTAAGAATAATGTTAAATCGATCAATCTCAACCATCCAATCATATAGATCAATGGTTATCATTAGTCCATCGTGTAGTGATAAAAATAAATAACATAATAATATACATAACATAATATGATAATGTATAGTTTATTAATAATTCAATAATATAATATAATAATATAAATATTTTAAATAATATATTACAATACAATAATATAAAAATAATATTTTTTTAAAATATTATAATAATTTATAATTTAATAATGATAATAATAGATAACAAAATGATTAAGTTAAGAAATTTAGAATATCCTTCCAGTCGATTAACAATAAAAGATATTGATGAAGAAGATATAGAACAACCTAGATATTTTTATTGTATAGATAAATACTTAAGAAACGATCAAAATGAAATTGAAGAAGAATTCGTTATTCCTGAAGTATACATAATAAAAGAAGGATTAAGTAATATGATTCTAGGTAATAATTTTATAAACAAATATTCACCTATTATAATAGATAAGATGTTTAATACTTTTACAAAAAAAGATAAAAAAATTATTATTCCACGATACTTTATAGTACCAAAAAATTTTAAAACACCAATAAATATATCTAAAGAAAGTTTTCAGGATACTTATTTAAATAGTTTAAAAGAACTATTTTCAGAAAATCCTTTAAATTTATGGGATAGAAGTCCACGATATTGTAAAATAGAACTTCTACTAGAACATAAAGGAAAAAATCTAAGAACAAAACCTTTAATTTATTCCAAAGAAGATGTAATAGAATTTCAAACACAAATTATTGAACTAAAAAAATTAAAACTAATACAAACTAGTAGAAGTCCACACATTTCACCTGCCTTTATGGTAAGGAACCATTCAGAACAAAAATGAGGTAAGGCAAGGATGGTAATAAACTATAAAAAAATAAATAAACATACAAAATTCGATGGTTTTCATATACCTAACTGTGATAGTATTTTTAAGAAATTACAAAATAAAAAATGGTTTAGTAAATTTGATGCTAAATCAGGATTTTGGCAAATAAAATTAGAAGACCAAGAATCTAGAGAATTAAGTTCATTTTCTACACCATATGAACATCTAGAATGGAATGTAATGCCATTCGGAATAAAAAATGCACCACAAATATTTCAAAAATGGATGAATTCAATTTTTAAAGACTATGATGATTTTATTGTAGTTTATATAGATGATATATTAGTTTTTTCCAAAGATTATAATGAACATAAACAACATCTACAAATAATAAGAGAAATTCTTATTAAAAATGGTATAATTTTATCACCTAAAAAAATTGAACTCTGCAAACAAAAAATAGAATACTTAGGAAAAATAATTGACCGAGGTTCTATTGAACTACAAAATCATATTATAAGTAAAATAAAAGAATTCCCGGATACATTTACAACACTTAAACAATTACAAAGTTTTTTAGGAATTCTAAATTATGGTAGAAAATATATTCCTCGATTAAGTGAATTAATAAAAGAATTACAAGGAATGATTAATTCAGAAAATAAAAAATATAAAAAAGAAAATGATAAAATTATAACAAGATGGGAAACCGATAAAATTAAAATAAAACTCTCCTTAGAAGCAGAAGAAGAAATTAAATATATCAAATCTATAATAACAAAAATACCCAAAACAATAATACCAAAAGAAACTGATAAACTAGCTGTTTCTACTGATGCTAGCCAATTTTATTGGGCAGGAATATTAACTATAGAAAAAGAAGATGTTGTAGGTTATAATTCTGGAAAATTCTCTAAACCAGAAATAAACTATTCTACATATGAAAAAGAGTTTTTAGCCATTCTAAAAACTATCAAAAACTTTAAATATTGGTTGTTACCAACTACCTTTAAAATAAATACTGATAATAAAGGTTTATATCATTATATAAAAAATCGAAAAGAAGATCAAAATAGTAGAAGAGTGCGTTGGCTAATGCAATTAGAAGAATATAGCTATTCAATACATTTTTTACCTGGATATCAAAATATAGTTGCTGACTATTTGTCTAGACCTTTTCAGAAGGAAGAATAACTTCCTTGACGACGATATGTCAAATAAAGGAGCTTCATCTTCAAATACAAGAACAGTGTACCAAGAAACAATATGCCAATAAACTCTTTCATTACACCTATTAATAAAGGTGAACCAAAAATAAATATAAATTTTGTAGAAGGAAATATAATTATTGATATGGCAAAAACTCAGAATCAGAAAGTAATACATCAAATAGCTCAAGCTAGAAGCTCGTACAGGAGCAATAATAATCTAAGCAAAAATAACTATGAAAACCTCAATAAATTATGGAAGGCAACTGGAGGGCTACAAAGCAATCCAGAATATATAACCGCTCTTCGTACTATGGAAGACTATATTGTAATGCTAGAAAACAATAATCTTCACTACCAAAATATATATGCTGCACTTCAAAACCAAATAATAGAGCTTAAGAAGCAGAATATGATAGAACGAAGTAATTATACTGGCATCTTCAATAATCACTTAATTCCCTTCATTGAAAAAAATATTCATAATGAAGAACCAGAAGAACAATTAAATATTATAAATTATATGAAAAATACAACAATATTCTCAAATATACTTCAAAAAGAAAAAAAGAAAGGCACTCTATGAATATATTAACAATAATCTTCCACCTGAAATCACAACTCTTATCAATAACAAAATATGGAATGACCCAGTTCTACCACTATTACAAGAATATAAAGACTGTATAACAAAAAATGTAGACAAATAAAGAATAACGTTAGTACATCATGAGATAGATGATCAATCAATCTATGCTCTTGAACAAGGGGTAATAAATAAATTAATTATTACAAGAGAACAAATTAATAAATTAAATTTTCCTATGATAATTAAAAGTATTATAGGATGGATTCCACTATTAATACAAGTTTTTGAAATCGATATAACTGCAACTTTTACAGAAGTCACTATTGGTAATACATTCCCATCCATACAAATATGGTGGATAAGACCACAATATTCTTTTAATATAGAATATGAAGAACTTAATGAAAAGATAAATATAAATGAAGAACAAAAGAAAAATATTTTACATATAAAAAATCTGAGCAAATGGCCCATAGAAGTTCCTAGTTGGACAGATGGAAGAATACTAGTACGAGATCAAGCGAAGATAGTCCATAAAAGTCATCATGGACATGGACATGGATACAAAGAACAAGTTGATACAAATATTTTGGGACTAGAAGGAAAAACAATATGGAGAGAACTCGTCAGCAGCTGGGCAGACGAGATGGAGCAATAATCATGAAGATAGCACCAAGGACAAATAATTGAGTAATACTACTATTCTAGATTCGATCTGAGCCTCGGGGAGCCGATCAAGAAGAATATCTACTATTTGTAAACCACCCACTATTGTAAAACCAAGGGCGCCCCTAGTATTGAGCCCATGGTATTGAATCCATAGATTTCGGACTTCAAACATGTTTGAATCCAGAATAGTGTGTAAGCTCGACTATATAAGAGCATATAGACCCTTTGTAAAGGACCTTGCAAAATAAGAAGAACCGATCCTTTGAGTGTTTTCTACTCGCCTTTCGAGCTCCTTCCTCTGCTACGCACGCTTCTTCCAACAACGCACGCTTCTTCCCCTCTGCTACGCAAGCTTCTTCCAACAACGTTTTTCGCCCAACGCTCTTCCGAATTGGTATCAGAGCAAGGTCAGTATAGAAATTATTTGTCTTAAGAAATCTTTGTAAAATTCAGTAGACGTTTTTATTCTAGTGAGTAGTATTGATATTACTCAGTGTGTAGTACTCATCGTTGCTCTAAGATTGAGCTGAGAGGAATATCTGAGTATAATCAAGAACATCTAGAGTAAAAATGTCCGCTGAACGTAATGATGATTATCTTTTAGATAATAATTTCTGTACTAATAGTAACGAAAATTATCAACATATAAGCCATAACAAAGAAGCTACTAGTGATATTAAACAAAATTTCCAAAATATATTTAATCAACAAAATACTATAATTGATTATAAAATTAACTCATATAAAATACTTAAAACATTAGAAAATAAGTTTAATACATCGAAAGATAGTTCTATTATTCAGCATAGTCCTCATCATAAATATAATCATAATCAAACCCCAACTTTTATATTTAATTATAAAGATCTGTTTAAATCATATAACACACAAGAATCAATAAATGTCTGTCTTGAATCAGAATTTGAACAATTCCTACAATATAAAGAAGATTTAAAAACTAAGATAAAAAATTATACAATGAATCCAGAATTAACTAAATTAAGTGAAATTCAAGAGTACTATGAACAAAATTACGATACGTTTAAACAATCTAATTTTTCACCAGATTTTGAGATACAATCACAATCTTCTAAAGACTCAATAGAAGATTTAAATTTTGATAAACTCAATATAAATACTGCTGAAGAAATAATGGAAAACCCCCCTACAATAGAACAAGGAGAAACATCTAGAGCTCCAGCTCAAGCTTCTTCACCTAGTCAACAAATACCAAGAACACAACAATACGGTAAAAGACCAGCTACTTGGGGACCGCAAGGTTATTATAGCTGGAATGATTATAATATAAATACAGAATCTAAACGAACTGAAAGAACACCTTATAGTTATTATCCATCTAATATTAAAATTCCTATAAAAGAAAATCATATACAAATAGAAAATTATTTTAATATAGATAATATTTCAGTACAACATAGGGCAGATTATATAATACAATGGTGCCATTCTATGTTTTCATTACAGTTTTTATATCCAAACTTAACTACCCCTAATTTAATAGATTTTATAATAAGTAAAATGAGAGGTAGTGCAGCTTATGCATTAATATCTCAATATGATAATAAAATATTTCAAGAAATAAGAGAACAATCTTCTTTTGAAAATGCTTTAATGCAATTTCAATTTATTTTATTACAATTCTTTACTGCATCAACTAGACCGGATGCAATAAATATTGATGATATAGAAACAATCCTAGGAAAAATGAAATTATGTAATATATGTTACTTAATAGAATTTTCTACTGACTATTCAACATACGTATGGAAGTTACCACCTCCAAACTGGAATCATTGGGAATTAGAATATTTTAATAAATTCCCATCCCCTTGGGATGCTAAATTAAAAGAATATTATCATACATTTCTAAAAGAAACTGAATTAAGAAAAGCAGGAACAGATAGTCTTTCAACAAGAATAAATTGTGCTATAAATTGTTTTAGAAACTATTGTAAAGAAACAACTATTATACAATCATTTAATAAGTCAAAACATATTTATCAAAAATATTTTAATATAACAAATATTAATAGTGCTTGTGAAAAACTATTGCCAACCCTATTATATGGTTGTAGACCAGCGCGCAACAAGCGTGGTGGATCCAATAAAACCAAAACTTATAAGACTTATAATAAGACATATAAGACACAAAGTCAAGGTTCTGTTAATAAACCAAGAACAAGAAAATATCCTTATAGAAAGAAAAGATTTCAAGTTAGATCTAAATCTAACTCTATAAATCCACATAGCCAATATTTAAAAAAGAAAACTAATACAAAAAATGTAAATGTTTTAAATGTGGAGAAGAAGGACACTATGCAAATATGTGCCCAAAAAGAAGACAAATTAATATAGTCGATATGAATATTATTGAAGAAATATATGATATAAGAATAGGTTATGAACTTTCTGATTTAGAACATTACGATTATGAATTAGTAAATGAAAGTGAAGATGAAATAATATATAATTCTTCCGATGAAGAATATTACTATAATAGTGACAATAATATAGAAGATTTAATTGATGAATTTGATCCTTTCCAACATAATAATATTCAATATATCTACATGATGACTAACCAAGAATCAACTAAAGAGGAAGAAGGAACCTCTGAAATATTTAATTTAGAAGAAGATCACGAAGGCAATAATAGACAAATGATAATATTTGATGAAAAAATATATAATAAAATTCAAAATGCACCATGGGAAATTGAGAAAAATAAAGTCTATAAATTAAAATGGAACCTATGGAGAAAAGACAAACTACTAATCGAAAGATTTGAACAAACAATAGACTCTGTAGAAACTAATAGATCTATTACAAATATACAAATTATAAATAAAGAAAAGATAACTCAAATGTTAAAAAATTCTAAAACAAAAGAAAAAAATTAAATATCTACATCTAGGAGCTATAGATATTACCATAAAAGCAAATTTTAGAAAATGAATAGATTCACCAACAACAATAATAATTGCTGATAAAAGATTTATAAATCCAGCACAATCCATAATAGGAATGATACAAAGTAATTTAATACTTAAAATTTAGAATTTTTCCCCAATATTCGATAAGCCTAAATGATAAAAATATAGATGAAGGTCTATACATATACCATGAACTTAGAAATATAGAAATGATCATTGTTAATTTAGGATATACCTTTTTAGCTATTGTCATTATTTCATTTTGATCGTTTCTTAAGTATTTATCTATACAATAAGAATATCTAGGTTGTTCTATATCTTCTTCATCAATATCTTTTATTGTTAATCGACTGGAAGGATATTCTAAATTCCAATATTTGTGGTGCGTTTTTTATTCCGAATGGCATTACATTCCATTCTAGATGTTCATATGGTGTAGAAAATGAACTTAATTCTCTAGATTCTTGGTCTTCTAATTTTATTTGCCAAAATCCTGATTTAGCATCAAATTTACTGAACCATTTTTTATTTTGTATTTTATTTAATATTTATATATTTTATTTAATATATTATATTATATTAATAGTAATATATAGTAACATTATTATTAAATTATATATTAATATATTATTTTTAAAATAGTGATATATTTATTAATATATTTTTGTATATTAGAACTATTATTCATATACTAATCTTATTATTTCATTATTATACATTATAATGCATTTTTATTAATATATTTATAATTTTTAAAATATGTAAAATTTTATAAATATTTGAATATTTATAAATTTTATATACTTTATTTAAATTTATTTAATATATTTTATTCTTGTAAATAGTAATATATTATTTATATCAATATCATTATTAAATTATAAATTATTATAATATTTTTAAAAAAAATATTGTTTTTATATTATTGTATTTTAATATATTATTTAAAATATTTATATTATTATATTATATTATTGAATTATTAATAAACTATACATTATCATTCGTTGTTGGAAGAAGCTTGCGTTGTTGGAAGAAGCGTGCTTAGCAGAGGGGAAGAAGCGTGCGTTGTTGGAAGAAGCGTGCGTAGCAGAGGAAGGAGCTCGAAAGGAATTCGGAAGAGCGTTGTTGGAAGAAGCTTGCGTTGTTGGAAGAAGCGTGCGTAGCAGAGGGGAAGAAGCGTGCGTTGTTGGAAGAAGCGTGCGTAGCAGAGGAAGGAGCTCGAAAGGCGAGTAGAAAACACTCAAAGGATCGGTTCTTCTTATTTTGCAAGGTCCTTTACAAAGGGTCTATATGCTCTTATATAGTCGAGCTTACACACTATTCTGGATTCAAACATGTTTGAAGTCCGGAAATCTATGGATTCAATACCATGGGCTCAATACTAGGGGCGCCCGTGGTTTTACAATAGTGGGTGGTTTACAAATAGTAGATATTCTTCTTGATCGGCTCCCCGAGGCTCAGATCGAATCTAGAATAGTAGTATTACTCAATTATTTGTCCTTGGTGCTGTCTTCATGATTATTGCTCCATCTCATCTGCCCAGCTGCTGACGAGTTCTCTCCATATTGTTTTTCCTTCTAGTCCCAAAATATTTGTATCAACTTGTTCTTTGTATCCATGTCCATGTCCATGATGACTTTTATGGACTATCTTCGCTTGATCTCGTACTAGTATTCTTCCATCTGTCCAACTAGGAACTTCTATGGGCCATTTGCTCGTATTTTTTATATGTAAAATATTTTTCTTTTGTTCTTCATTTATATTTATCTTTTCATTAAGTTCTTCATATTCTATATTAAAAGAATATTGTGGTCTTATCCACCATATTTGTATGGATGGGAATGTATTACCAATAGTGACTTCTGTAAAAGTCGTGCTTATATCGATTTCAAAAACTTGTATTAATAGTGGAATCCATCCTATAATACTTTTAATTATCATAGGAAAATTTAATTTATTAATTTGTTCTCTTGTAATAATTTATTTATTTATTACCCCTTGTTCAAGAGCATAGATTGATTGATCATCTATCTCATGATGTACTAACGTTATTCTTTGTTTGTCTACATTTTTTGTTATACAGTCTTTATATTCTTGTAATAGTGGTAGACGGGTCATTCCATATTTTGTTGTTGATAAGAGTTGTGTTTACAGGTGGAAGTTTATTGTTAATATATTCATAGAGTGCCTTTCTTTTTTCTTTTTGAAGTATATTTGAGAATATTGTTGTATTTTTCATATAATTTATAATATTTAATTGTTCTTCTGGTTCTTCATTATGAATATTTTTTTCAATGAAGGGAATTAAGTGATTATTAAAGATGCCAGTATAATTACTTCGTTCTGTCATATTCTGCTTCTTAAGCTCTATTATTTGGTTTTGAAGTGCAGCATATATATTTTGGTAGTGAAGATTATTGTTTTCTAGCATTACAATATAGCCTTCCATAGTACGAAGAGTGGTTATATATTCTGGATTGCTTTGTAGCCCTCCAGTTGCCTTCCATAATTTATTGAGGTTTTCATAGTTATTTTTGCTTAGATTATTATTGCTCCTGTACGAGCTTCTAGCTTGAGCTATTTGATGTATTACTTTCTGATTCTGAGTTTTTGCCATATCAATAATTATATTTCCTTCTACAAAATTTATATTTATTTTTGGTTCACCTTTATTAATAGGTGTAATGAAAGAGTTTATTGGCATATTGATTCTTGGTACTGTATTTGCTGTATTTGAAGATGAAGCTCCTTTATTTGACATTGCTGCTTGAAGGAAGTTATTCTTCATTCTGAAAAGGTCGAGACAAATAGTCAGCAACTATATTTTGATATCCAGGTAAAAAATGTATTGAATAGCTATATTCTTCTAATTGCATTAGCCAACGCACTCTTCTACTATTTTGATCTTCTTTTCGATTTTTTATATAATGATATAAACCTTTATTATCAGTATTTATTTTAAAGGTAGTTGGTAACAACCAATATTTAAAGCTTTTGATAGTTTTTAGAATGGCTAAAAACTCTTTTTCATATGTAGAATAGTTTATTTCTGGTTTAGAGAATTTTCCAGAATTATAACCTACAACATCTTCTTTTTCTATAGTTAATATTCCTGCCCAATAAAATTAGTTAGCATCAGTAGAAACAACTAGTTTATCAGTTTCTTTTGGTATTATTGTTTTGGGTATTTTTGTTATTATAGATTTGATATATTTAATTTCTTCTTCTGCTTCTGAGGAGAGTTTTATTTTAATTTTATCGGTTTCCCATCTTGTTATAATTTTATCATTTTCTTTTTTATATTTTTTATTTTTTGAATTAATCATTCCTTGTAATTCTTTTATTAATTCACTTAATCGAGGAATATATTTTCTGCCATAATTTAAAATTCCTAAAAAACTTTGTAATTGTTTAAGTGTTGTAAATGTATCTGGGAATTCTTTTATTTTACTTATAATGTGATTTTGTAGTTCAATAGAACCTCGGTCAATTATTTTTCCTAAGTATTCTATTTTTTGTTTGCAGAGTTCAATTTTTTTAGGTGATAAAATTATACCATTTTTAATAAGAATTTCTCTTATTATTTGTAGATGTTGTTTATGTTCATTATAATCCTTGGAAAAAACTAATATATCATCTATATAAACTACAATAAAATTTACTGAACCATTTTTTATTTTGTAATTTCTTAAAAATACTATCACAGTTAGGTATATGAAAACCATCGAATTTTGTATGTTTATTTATTTTTTTATAGTTTATTACCATTCTTGCCTTACCTCTTTTTTGTTCTGAATGGTTCCTTACCATAAAGGCAGGTGAAATGTGTGGACTTCTACTAGTTTGTATTAGTTTTAATTTTTTTAGTTCAATAATTTGTGTTTGAAATTCTATTACATCTTCTTTGGAATAAATTAAAGGTTTTGTTCTTAGATTTTTTCCTTTATGTTCTAGTAGAAGTTCTATTTTACAATATCGTGGACTTCTATCCCATAAATTTAAAGGATTTTCTGAAAATAGTTCTTTTAAACTATTTAAATAAGTATCTTGAAAACTTTCTTTAGATATATTTATTGGTGTTTTAAAAATTTTTGGTACTATAAAGTATCGTGGAATAATAATTTTTTTATCTTTTTTTGTAAAAGTATTAAACATCTTATCTATTATAATTGGTGAATATTTGTTTATAAAATTATTACCTAGAATCATATTACTTAATCCTTCTTTTATTATGTATACTTCAGGAATAACGAATTCTTCTTCAATTTCGTTTTGATCTAAAATATATATGGAAACATTTCTGGATATTTTAGTTGAATTAGTATTTCCTGCTAATCCACTAAATAATTGTGGTTTTTTTAGATCTTCAATTAAATTTATAGGCCAAAATTTTTCTTCTACAAGATTTTAGTTGCTCCCGAATCTAAGATAGGGAAAATACTATAATTTTGCCCATTTTCTAATTTAATTTTGATACATATTCTCGTTTATCCGTCTAGTTATTACTTCCATTAGATAAAATTGTAAATTTTATTTATTATAAGATCTACTAACTTATTTTTCTTTTTAATTCTAATAATTGATGCTTTCTCAAAACTTTTTATTATTATAGTTACTTCTCCAAGATATGTGGATTTTATAGTTTCTTCGCACTGTAAATCTACATTTTTTAACCAACCATTTTTACCTTTTATTATACCATAAAATTCATCCGGTATCATAAATCCTAAACCAAGATATAAATTTTTCTTCTCGTAGGTAGTAAGGTTTCATTTTCATTTGATAATAATGTAAAACCTATTTCTGATTTTTCTGGCCAATCTACAGTTCTATCGTATTTGATAACATATATTTTATAATCTTTGAATAAATATTCTTTTACTTCTTTGTTTAAAGGTCTTTCCATTCGTATCATATTAGATTTAATCATAGGATTTTTTCAATCGTTATTTTGTTTAGTCTTAATGGTAAAAGTAATGGTATAAGGGTTTATTGTAATTGGATTATATTGGTTTAAAATATCATTTCCAATTATTAATGCAACAGCATCAGGAGAAGTATAAAGGGTTTTAAATTTTAGATTATGGAGTTCTTTATTAACATCTTCAATTTTTAATTCATTAATAATAACAGTATTTTCAAATGTCACTATATTTCCATCAAATGTGATATATTGTCCTATATGATTACTTTTTTCGGTGTTTCCTTCTATAATTTTACTGTTTATGTGTGATATAGAAGCTCCAGTATCTATTATAGCATTTACCCATATAAATTTTATCGAACTTATTTTAACTTGGACTTTGATCATTGTTAATTTAGGATATACCTTTTTAGCTATTGTCATTATTTCATTTTGATCGTTTCTTAAGTATTTATCTATACAATAAGAATATCTAGGTTGTTCTATATCTTCTTCATCAATATCTTTTATTGTTAATTGACTGGAAGGATATTCTAAATTTCTTAACTTAAATTGTAAGTATTCACATCATGTGAATTTAAATTAAATTTTAAGTATTATGTTTCATATATTACATAATTTCATTTTTCCTAGGATTGTTTCTATATCATCAATATTTATTGCATCCGGTCTAGTTGATGCTGTAAAGAATTGTAATAAAATAAATTGAAATTGCATTAAAGCATTTTCAAAAGAAGATTGTTCTCTTATTTCTTGAAATATTTTATTATCATATTGAGATATTAATGCATAAGCTGCACTACCTCTCATTTTACTTATTATAAAATCTATTAAATTAGGAGTAGTTAAGTTTGGATATAAAAACTGTAATGAAAACATAGAATGGCACCATTGTATTATATAATCTGCCCTATGTTGTACTGAAATATTATTGAGCTGGAGCTCTAGATGTTTCTCCTTGTTCTATTGTAGGGGGGTTTTCCATTATTTCTTCAGCAGTATTTATATTGAGTTTATCAAAATTTAAATCTTCTATTGAGTCTTTAGAAGATTGTGATTGTATCTCAAAATCTGGTGAAAAATTATATTGTTTAAACGTATCGTTATTTTGTTCATAGTACTCTTGAATTTCACTTAATTTAGTTAATTCTGGATTCATTGTATAACTTTTTATCTTAGTTTTTAAATCTTCTTTATATTGTAGGAATTGTTCAAATTCTGATTCAAGACAGAATTTAGGAGCTATAGATATTACCATAAAAGCAAATTTTAGAAAACTTGTATTAATACATGATTATAATAGTATATAATATATTAATATGTATTAGTAAATAATATATTAATATATAATTTACTATTGATACTAATAAAAAAATATATTAATAAAAATAAAATTTTAATATATTAAATAAATATATATAATGTTAAATAATTATATAATATTAAATAAATTTTGTAATATATTAAAATATTTTTAAATTTTCTTGCTCATTGATCTTTCACTTGATCACCTACTACTAGAAAATTGTTTTACCTATCAAGAAAATAACATGATATAATAACATAAATAGTTAATAAAATTTTTTATCTTTTTTTGTAAAAGTATTAAACATCTTATCTATTATAATAGGTGAATATTTGTTTATAAAAATATTTGATATTTTTAAATTTAGAAAAATTTAGAAATATAAAATTTAGAAAATAACTTAATTTAATAAGTCAAAACATATTTATCAAAAATATTCTAATACAACAAATATTAATAGTGCTTGTGAAAAACTATTGCCAACCCTATTATATGGTTGTAGATCAGCGCGCAACAAGCGTGGTGGATCCAATAAAACCAAAACTTATAAGACTTATAATAAGACATATAAGACACAAAGTCAAGGTTCTGTTAATAAACCAAGAACAAGAAAATATCCTTATAGAAAGAAAAGATTTCAAGTTAGATCTAAATCTAACTCTATAAATCCACATAGCCAATATTTAAAAAAGAAAACTAATACAAAAAAATGTAAATGTTTTAAATGTGGAGAAGAAGGACACTATGCAAATATGTGCCCAAAAAGAAGACAAATTAATATAGTCGATATGAATATTATTGAAGAAATATATGATATAAGAATAGGTTATGAACTTTCTGATTTAGAACATTACGATTATGAATTAGTAAATGAAAGTGAAGATGAAATAATATATAATTCTTCCGATGAAGAATATTACTATAATAGTGACAATAATATAGAAGATTTAATTGATGGTAATATTTATATTTTCTAATCACTCACTATAGGAAAACATTTTTAGCTACTATAGACTTACCTCAATGGATAAATATAATGTTATTAGGGGTGTAAATAGTTCAGTCTAATTTTGAACCATTCTTTTCAAAATCGAAATTGAATCGAACTAGTTCCATTGAACCCTGAACCGATTAATAATCAAACTAATCCGACTTGTCAATTTAATATATATTTAAATAAATTAAATAAAAATAAAATTTAATTTAATTTAAAATAATTAATTAAGGTTAAAATGAAGATTAATACTTTGTTTATAATATATAATTATTTTTTTATATTAATTAACCTAAATTTATAATAATATATAATTAAATTTAATATAATATATATTTAAAATTTATACAATGAATAAATAATGTGAGTCAAAGCAGGCCAATCAGTATATCGATCAGGTTTGGTTTGGGAAGGTGCCAAATCGAATCAAATTGATAAAAAATTATGAGTTGGTCCGGTTCAATAAATGAAACAAACAACTTTTCAAACTTACGGTTTACTAGGTTTTATTAAATACCTCTATATTAAATAGATAAATTTCAACTGTCTAATTAATTAATTACTATAGTTAATCCATCATATATTATTAAAATAAAATAAAAAATATAATAAATATTATATTAACATATTAATAATAACTTTAATAATGTTACTAATATAAAAGGTTGATATATTATTTTAGAATTTATATTAAAATTAATAAAAATAAAATACTTTAAATTCATCTCAGTGCGAAATCCCTCGAATCCCTACTTCTCCTGTGACTCTTCTCCGCTCCGTTGCGAAATCTAGCCCCAACTCCAAAAATTCATCTCCCTCTTAATTTCCCCCCTCCCGCCCCTCTTTCCTCTTCCCCCGTGAAACCTAGCCCCGCTCCTCTCCCATGGAGATGGGGACCTACCAGGTGACAGACGCGGCGGCACGGTGATACCCCTTGGAGGCGGATAAGATGCTCCTTTTTTCTCTTTCTCTCTTGCGCTCCTCCCTCCCCCCCCCCGTCTCTCTCTCTCTCTCTCTCTCTCTCTCTCTCTCTCTCTCTCTCTCTCTCTCTCTCTCTCTCTCTCTCTCTCTCTCTCTCTCGGTTTCCCCCGTAGCCCCCCCTCCTCGGCCGCCCAGCCCCCTGCCGCCCAGCGCGCAGCGGCCAGCTGCCCCCCTCCGCCCTCGACCCACCCCCTCGGTTCTACCTCAGCCGGCCAGCCGCGCAGCCGCTCGGTTGCGCGGCGCCCAATCCCCGGCCGCCCGGTCCCCCTCTCTCGCACGCCCCCGTGTGCCGAGCCGCACAACAACCTCCCCCCCCCCCCTCCGCGGTGCCTTTCCCCCTTGCGCGCTTGAGCCCGCGCACAGCTGCGTTGCGGCCGCAGCTGTCTCCCCCTCCCCCCTCGCGTGTGGAAGAGCGCTGACTAGCGCTTAGCTGTGCAGACGCGGTTCCTCCAACCCGTGCGCCCCCTCGCTGCGGCCCGAACCCCCCTGTTGCGCACACTGTGGCGCCGTTCACCCGCGCAAGTGTGCGCAGCCGCGGCCTTCAGCCCCCTCGACCTCCGCCTCCGTCTCCTCTTTGTGCGCCGCCTCTTCCTCCTGCGTGCGCCAGCGGCCGGTGCGCCAGCTAGTGCCGTCGCACCTTCCCTCCGCCTAGATTGTTACAGTAAGTAAGATTTACCTTTTTATTTTATTTTTCACTCCTCCAAATTATTTCTCTTCTATTCCATCCAAGTTATATATCTATCTACCCTTGAATGTTTGCAGGTAGCGTTGATTGAGGGCGAAAATCTTTGTTTAGCCGGTCCATGCTTTGTGTTAACTCCGAATCGATTTGTCGACGTCATTCTGGTAGGCATCTCAGACATGTCTAATATCCTTATATTTAATATTTAATATTCTCCAATGATCTGTAAGACTTAATTTAAATGTTTTAGATTTGATATTGGACGTTGTGATTACTCGTAGTTATATGAATCTTTCTTAATTGCTTGTCCTTTGGAATCTAGTAGAAGTATGCAATTTAGTCAATGACTTTAGTAGTTAATCATTTATATTATGTCCTGATTGTGAGTGTGGTATATGGTGAATCTTGGAGGTATCTTAAATATTTAGGTTGAGGTGTAGTTTCATGTTATTCTGGAATTGTGAACTTGATAAATCACTACATGTTTAACTCAATTGGGTCTATTATATATGTTGTTGCGAGTTAATTAGATTAGGCAAAGTTCTAAATAATTTATTAGACTCTCTATGTCTACCTATGTTAATCTTGTTGTATATGTTGTCGGTTGTAGGTTAACAAGATTAGAGTGAGTAGCTAATATTTTTATTAGATCTGATTTTGTTATATATATATTTGTCCTTAAATCAAGTTAAGAGGTTTTAATTGTGCATAGTCTTAGCATGGCATATGGTGTGTATGTGCATATCTTGTTGGCATTTGTCTAAGGTAGATCTCCACTCTCTTCCATCAAAGCACCACCAAATTGCACTGGATTGATGTCCATTGGAACTTCATCAGTTGGGCAGCAATGGCCAGATTGCCCTTTTTAACGCTCACATGTTCCATTCTCCTTCCGTGACTGATCCATTCCTCTGATAACTGTTGCTATTGCTGACTGTTACCTCCTAGGAGCCCTTTTCATTATGAAGGACATTGAGGCTAGACACTCACCAAACTCTGCATCATCTTCTGGCCATGGAGGCACCATCACATTCCCTCATCAAGCCCTCATGAAAAAATTCCATTTCCAACTCAAGGGTCATCTTGGGAGATCAAGAACTCCATGCATAAAGAAAGACAAAGAGGAACGCAGAGCCTTTCAAGTTCCAATATGCAGTGCACACATATCCTCATATGAAGATCTTTTTTTATGTTCTACTTTTTCTTATGTTATTGTTACATGGAAAGATTCTCTTCTATGTTCTTATGTTTCACCGTAGACCTGCATATGGCCCCCATTTCAATGAGAAGATTTTTGGAAGTTTCATATCATCTTTCTACAAGCTTGTTTTATTTCTTAGGTTGTCTTACTAGTTTAGTCTTTGTGTACACATAGAAGTGAGGGGGATAGCTCTGAACACATGAGAAAATATCCATGTCCAAATTAGGTCACAAAAACCTTGACCTTCGGTATCAAAGGATCACATTAGCCTTTTACACAAGATGATAGCTAATTAAAAGCTTCATTCAATCATTTTATTTCTGAAGACTCCATATCTAGGTCTATGAGTTGTTTATATAGTGACCATCCATCTAGCTTTACATATTTATGGAGAAAAACGTGGCTACATCAAGTTTAGATTTTAGTCTTACCACATAAATTCTTCTATCATGAGGCATAGTCACCTGTTATCATAGATCATAGTTATAGCTAAACTTCCCAATCCCTTTTTGGTCATACAACTAACCCTTTATGAATGTTTCTGATATAATATGGTGTCATACAACTAACCCTTTTTGTAATTTCTTGTAAAGGTTGACCACCTGCTCCAACAAACTTTGCAACAAATGTCATATCAATAGTTTGAACATTGTTATCTTTTAGATTTTCTTCATTACAGTTTGTGCTAAATTGTTATTCTTTAAATTTAGTGCTAAAAATTGATTTTCTTGTCATAGGAGGGGTCCAGTCTATGTGTTGGTTAGACAGATATATGTCCTTATTTAGTTTGTTATTTTATTTTATTTTTTAACTTTACTCCAATGTTGACTTTTTTTAGTGTTTTTAGGTAATGGGGTATTTAAAGATTTTTTAAAAATATCATTTTTTGTTCATTTGTTTGATGAAAGGGGCTATAGTTTTGGATTTATTTTTGATAGATACTTCTTATCTCTTGTGCATGATCAATTCAAGTAATACTTCCTCCTACGATGCTAACAAAGTGACAATGATCTCTTTATTTTTTAAGAAAATAATATAACGTGGTTGAATTGTTGATGACCACACAGTGGCTCCTATTTGTAATCTTTTTTCATGTATTAATCCATTTTGGTTAGCCATAGTGGAGAGTGTGTAGGTGATAAGCTATTTAATCCATGCCTAGGCCTTTCAACAGCTAGTTTCTATAAAAGTTGATATTCAGTAGGAATTTCTTATTTACAAAATTTTTACATATCTTACTGTTGAATGAAGAGAACCTTCAACATTTTATCTTCCTTTCCATTTACTACTTTACAAATAAATGGGCATAAAGAGGTTTATTCAGTTCCTGGAAGCGAGGAAGGTTGGATTGGAATTGGGATTAGACTAGTCAACTTGGCCGATGTGACAATAGAAGCCTAGATTGGACCTTATTTAATGTGACAATAGAATATGTAAGTTATCTTTAGTTGTATACTTATATATTGTTTAATTACAAAGATTATATATATTTTTGTAATTTTATTAGCTTGTCATTGCAGGTTACCTTTGTTGGCATATGATTAATGAAGATTCTCAATGGTTGATAAAGTATTCTGTTTCAGAGTGTATACATGGATTTGTTCAATGTAATTTTTATGGTCGTCATGTAGTTGATACTCTTAAAAATTGTTTATTTTAGTTTCATGGTTGAAGTTTGAAAATTTTTAACTCACTGTGTTGTATGTTTATAAAACAAGTTACTTTTTAAATTGTATGTTTTTGTGCAGTCAAACTGTCGATTGTCTTTGTAAGTTTAATATTTGTTAAAAAAATCATTCTTGAATTGTATATTTACTTTACATCTTTAAATTAGTTATAATCATTGGATGTTATGTATTTTGATTAATTCCTATCTTCCAATTGCAGGTGGTTATAGAAGATAAATGAATGAAGATTCTAGATGGGTTGTCCAATTTCTTTTCATCTTCTCGTTGGGTTGTTCAATTGCTTGTGGTGGGATCTTTGCTTGTGGTGAGAAATAGATGATCTTTTCATTGTGGTTGTGGATGGAAGCCTGAAACAATTGAAAACTTTGTATATTTAACATCTTATTCACTATTGTATGTTAATTGTAAAATGTTTTATGTTAACATGTCATATTTTATGTTTGTGGACAAAGTAAATTTAATGCTTAATGAATGTCTTTGTGATGCTATTTTTGTTGTATGTGTAGATGTGGATTGTTGTGACTGTCTAACAGGTTCATTGACATGGGTTGTTGTGAGTCCAACAAGTGTACGAATTGAATGTATGTCTTGAATTGGTTGCACAGCCAGATTTGAGAGTTAGTTATGTATGGTGTGGATTGTTGATTCCAAGAATTGTGAATGTATTGTTGATTGTATGGATAGGTAAATGTTTGTGCCCAAACTGTAAATGAAAGAGACGTTGTAATAGTAAACATTTACCTACGACTAAACATCCGTAGGTAAATGTAACTCGTGATATATTACAATATTTTTTTTAGATATGTAACATTTACCTACGGGAGCCCCGTAGGTATAAATCTGGCATGAGGAGCCAGTTTCATTCATATGTTTTATATGTACCTACGGGTCGGTTTGTTGGTAAAAGTCGGTACTATACCTACGGGACATGGTCGTAGGTAATACATTTCCCTACTTGTACTAGGATTACGAACCCCCCTACGGGATAGTCCGTAGGTAAATCTATTTGCTTACGGAAAAATGACATATTCCTACGATTTTTAGCGTAGGTAAAAAACGATTTTCTTGTAGTGATAGGTGTATAGGAAGGTATAGAGTTCTTGTCAATAATGAAATTTTTACATTTAGATTAGAGGGAAAGAGAATGGTTGGTTTTATTACCATGTAAGTTAGATCTTTCACCTAATTAAGTTGAAATCATAAAATATGGTGTATGTGTGCTTGATCTAGAATTAAATTGATTGCTATTGAAATTGTTGATCTCTAGTTATTTTGTTACATTATCTTCTGTGATTGTAAAAAATATTAATCTATGACATTTCTTTGAACAGTTTTAAGTAATTAGGTTTAGCGCAACGAAAACATAGTGATGATTGGGAATCCAATAAATTAGTTGATTGGTTGTTCTAAACATGTAAACTGGTATTTTAAATTATTTAATTAGTTAATTCATGGTGTTATTTTGGATAGAAATATTGGAATTGTCAAATCATATGTCATTATATTCTTTTTTTACCAAACTAATGTATTTAAGAGCTTATTTTTCCTGACTTTGTCACCAGACAAGTTTGATATGTATATATCAGTCTAGGGCATTACAAATATAATATGTAGCATATTGTTACAATGATAAATAATTTATCATCATATTTATGAAAGTTGTATATACGATGATATCATTATTAATATATAGTCCAAGAGTTCACGAAAGTGATATTGATATATTTTTATAATCATTGGTAGAATACTTAAATATTTATGAGAAATTTAAGTAGAGACGTAAGATGTTTTAAAAAGTTTTCAATCCTAATCACTCTTCCATTAATAAATGTACCATCAGTTATGGAGAGACATAAGACAAAACATTTCCCAATGTCCAAGAATTATTATGCAATGTTTTATTGATATACTTTCAAACTCATTCGAGTAATTGATATTAAAATTTAAATAGTCATTATAGATTTGGTACTTAAGCATTTAGGGGATACAAATAATCAATCAGTAACTTTCTCTTTATTAGCGATAAAGCACTATCAATTGGCGAACATTCAATGGTCTCTCTTATAGCACCGTCGATCACTCTTCATTGTCATGGGTCTAGCAATTATGGGAGTGACAATGCATAAAATGATTTCATTAAATATCAATTTTTATTTCAAAATAAGTTAATAATTTACATATAACTACTAAATTTTGATATAATGTTTTTATCAGAATCTGATAGAAATTGGAACGTAGTGATTTCGATTCCGATAAGAGTTTAGGGTTTAAAGATTTTATCGAAATTAGAATCACTATGTTCAAATTTTGACCTGATTTTGATAAAAATATCATATCAAATTTTAGTAATTATATGTAAATTATTAACTTATTTTTAAATAAAAATTAATATTTAATAGAATCATTTGTGTGCTATCACTCTTCTAATTGCTACACCCATGACAACTAAGAGTGATCTGACGATGCTGACAAGAGAGACCATTGAATGATCATCAATCAATAGTGCTCTATTGCTAACAAAGATAAAGAGGTCATTTGATGATGCTGATAATAGAGACGATCGGTTGAGTCATATGTTGGTGTAGACAAAAGAGACCATCATTTAAACATCTGATGATGATGTGGTATGTAGTGTCTATATTATGTGGTAGTCTAGATAATAATGTTATGTATTATTTCATATAACAAATTAATTGTCATACATTTATGTCTTTATTTAATTTTAATTTATAATTTTTAGTATCCTAAGCTTCTATTTTTACGTTTTTTTATTTTATAAATAAAATTAAAAGTATACTTGTACTTATATGTGTAGTAAAATCATTTCTTCGTCCTAGTATATATACAATTTTTAGTATCATAGTTTAAAATATAATTGTATTGAATTTTTTATTTATGATTTTTTATAACTTTTAAAGTTATATTTGTTATATTCCTGGTTGAATAAATTTTTGAGCACTCAATGTAAAGAAAAATTTATACTTTTTACCACCTTATTTTAGGAGCAACTCATTATTGAAAATCAAATTGCACCTGAAAATTTTAAACATTTTTTATTCATTAATTTCATACCCTATTTGTCGAATGATCTACTCTCTATACTATCATAATTAATTCTAAAAATAATATTTTAATATAATTAATTATATTTAAAATCATGCCCACATGTTCACTTTCACAAGATAGTGAAAAGAAATAAGAAGCTCATTGGGCTAAGGGTAACAACTCAAAGGAGTGTCTTTCTTAATAAGATAAAAAAGTCCAAGCACCAAGAAATATATATGATGGAAGTTCCATTTGTAAGGAATCGGTCCAATCAAATTGGCGCAACAGAAAATATTTGATTTCTAGTATATATCAATGTCTTGTACTCGTCAACTCCTAAATAGGACATTATCCTAAATATACAGGAGTACGGAAAATATTTGTAAGGAATCGGTCGAATCAGATTGGAGTACGGTATTGACTGTCAACTCCTAAATATACCGACACTATGGAATCTTGTACTCGTAATTGGATCAATTGGAAAACTCTTTCCAATTATCATTTCTACCTTGGCCAAAAATTTAGAGTACTATCCATAGGACATTCTCTCTCTCCTACTGAGAGTGAACGATCCCTTATTGTCCGCTCAATTACCTCCACCGAGTTTCCCATATACTCAATTCATTAACTATATAGGACCACGATACTAAGTGATCCATAGGTCAATAGTCAAAGTACATAGTACGCCCGGCAAGCAATCTTTGGTGACTCAGGTCAAAGATCTAACCATGCAACCATGATGATAAAATACCTGATCGACAGTTCGGTAAGATACCATTCAGGGATTCTATACTGGTCAATTCAGTGAACTCATTCTTTTAATGAGCACCTGTATATGTATCTAAGTGTCCCTACACTGATGAACAATGAGATCGGTCATTCTCAGCATATAAGAAGATATCATATACACTAGTCTTATCGGATTCTTGATGTCCCGTCTCGAGGATCCTACAACTATGAACATTTAGAGTACATGCTTCTAGATTATTGATCTTATTATCATGATCTCATCATGATTCAATCATCATTACATGCAACTTAGGACTTCATTATGATAGACGCATCCCGATAGCACAAGGAACGAAAATTATGTCATTTATACTGAATGAGATATTACAAGAAATATAAAATCATATCACATATAATTGACTTGTAAAGCATACATTTCTATCACCACTAACTACAAGTAGAAATGTTTGGTTTTTCAAAATTTTCTTCATTAATAGCTGCATCAAGAATTCCCCTAGGAGTAAACAAATATTTTTTTATTTGTCAATTTAGAGCAAATTCAGTCGATCATAATGCTTGGTCAGCTTGATATGTCATTCAACTTTAATCAGGGATAAAAACCATTGATTGATGTATTAAAGTTGAAAGACATAAGACATACATTGTGAATAGTGTTATGACCGGAAAACTAACACTTAATAAACGTAGCAGAAAATAAATTTTTTCGAACTCCGTGACAATGGGATAAAAACCGATGATAAGTGAGGTTTGAATTAACAAGCACATCACAACCAAGTAAATCCCAAACAACCTACAACAACAAAAAGACCAAACCACTAGATAGTCAAAAACAAGATACTATCTTGACTACACAAGTTACTCAATTTAAACTAAACATAACCAAAACAACTTAGTATCTGGTTCTTTATCCTTATACTCGTCAACTTCATCTTCTAACACATTTCTTTCCTCAAAGCTAAGTTCTAATAAATCTACAAAGGATACATTAACAAATGGGTGGGGTGAGTCATATTGACTCAGTAAGTGTTAGTCTCTCCATTGTATAATTAGTAGTAATAGAAAAAACTTTTCAAATATCCACATACAACTTAACTTTCATTCAAAGTCTATAAATACTAAATATCACATGTTACTTTTAGATCACGTCAAACTTCATATAATATTCCTGTACATGCAAATCATAGCATGTAATTTAAAGTTCTAATAACATGGTTAAAAGACATATCATATATCAACATAGATATCATCTATCTAATCTAAATCTATTAAACATACAATATACTTAACATTTCACGTAACATCAATGTCTTCCAAAACAATTCTATGTCATACATACAATGGCTTCCTTAGTCTTGAAGAAAAAATAATAATTATACAATTTTATTGGATATAATACACAAGTTGTTATAGATGGGTAACATATAGGTCTTGGTGTGTCTTGAGTAGCAACATAATAGATCGACATGTTATAGCATGTATGAAAACATATTGACATATCGTAGCATGTAGCAGAATAGATCAACATGTTGTAGCATATAGTAGTACATATCAACATATCGTAAGATGTAGCAGAACAAATTGACCATCTCAAGTAGATACCAAGCATTATCATATGTCTTATCACTTTTCTTATCCATGCACCATATTTTGTTCTTATCATCATATCATATGCATATCATCATTTCATATATATATCATCATTTTATATATTTGTCATTATCATTATATGCATCAATACATCATTTCATATACACATTCCCATTATACCGTACATCCTATCATCATTTTGCATTCATGTGATCATTTTATATGCATATTATCATTTCATATATCCATATTATTGTTGCATGTACAATTCATCATTTTATGTGTATATCATCATTTTATACATAAACGCTATCATTTTATGTACAAGCTACCATTTCATACATACACCTTATCAGTTCATCATCATTTTTAGAAATCATATCAATATTTTATCATGCATCATACCATTATTCTCATGTACATACTAACATATTTATATCATCACCATCTAACTAACAATTTTTATAATCATGACTATACAAAAATCAACACAAATATAAATAAATTATAGAATACTTCTAAAATAGCAAATCCGTCCATTTGAATCTTCTTAAGTATATTTTATAACATTCAATCGTATAGGTCATGGTGACATCATATTTAAAGCTAAACATGTCATTTATTCAATATTTCATGATTTAAAAATATGAAATTTTTTAAATAATTTATCAAACCACTTATAGAATATTAAGCATGATGTCATAACCATAACCAATTAGCATAAAATCATGGATTTCATATTTTTCTTTCATTCAAATAATTTCTATCGAAATACTAGATTAGTCAATTTTTAAGTTTTTCTCATGCTACCATATCATGTTCAAAATTTATATTGATGAACTCTAGACAATGTCTAAATTTATGGGATATTTCGATATTTTTTAAAAAATTTTGAGTTTTTAATTCTAATAATTTTTTAACAAAAATGTGCTGAACTGAATTGGGCAGCGACTAGACCAGAGTGATTTGACAATTTCTCGTGTCCTAGGGGTGGGTGTGACAATGATTGAGAAAAATAAAAAAAATTGTTATATTTAGAAAAGATTTCGTTTTTGCTAATTTAATGAGTAAAATTACTGAATAATATTAATCAAACACACTTGTAATCTAATCAGTTTTTTAGTTCAAATATTAGTTATTAATTTATCAAATAATTTTAATTATTTAATTTTTATATATCTATTCAGAAGTGAATCTCTTCATGTCAAACATCACACGAGTATCCCTTCACTCGGCGTCGTAGTCGTATATGATATGATATATATATAGAGAGAAAGAGACACTAATTTACTTTAGCTTATTATAAAGACACAATCTCTACCGTCTATTATTCAGATCCAACGCCACCGGTGGTGAACGGGAAGAACAGACACTCTCATCGGGACCGGCACATCTTCCTCGTCGCCGAGGCCTGCGGATCCCGCGAGACAACCTCCAGCCGTTCCCGGTCCTCCATCCTCCTACCGCCCGGCGCTTTTCCTGCTCCCTTCCGGTTTCTCTTGGTCAGTTCTACATTTTCATGCTCCTCGACTTACGTCTTTTCCTCTGGCTCTGTGGTTCAAAACGGTCTCCTCATCCACAATTTCGCGTGCTCTCCACTGAGCTGCCTTCCCACTGTCACACTCGTCAATCGCACGCCCTTCCCATCGCAGCATCCTCTTTTGTACTTTTTTAGAAATGTCTAGATCTATAGACGAGCTCCTTCAAAATGGTTGACTTCGCTATGACCTCTAACGGGTTATGTGGGTCTCTCTGTCTTTCTCTTTCACTGGATGTGTATTTGGTTTTAGAAAAGAAGGATATCTTAGAACTCACGACTTTGTTATGACCTTTAACGAGTTTTGTGGGTCTCTCTGTCTTTCTCTTCCACTGGATGTGTATTTGGTTTTAGAAGATAGAACTCAATAGACTCTGTTGTTTCTTCCTCTGTTTTTCTTGGCTGAATTTTTGCAACGGAACTCAATACTGTTTGCCCAAAGCTGCTATGCTGTTGGTACCTTACTTGCCTATTTCTGCTTTTCCAATTCCATGTCCATAGTCCAGGCATACTTGCTGTCTTGAATTAACTGAAATCCCTTATTTGTTCTCCCTCAGTTAGCTGGTGTTTTTTTTGAGAATAACACACTTAAAAATTGTAAAATAACAATTCTTTTTAGCGAAATGGCAAGTCTGAGAAATCGTGATTATCTCAATAATTCATAGTTGAAACTATGATATCTGAACATGGCTTCTGACCGAAACGTGCGGGGTGAGCACGGTTTCAACATGGTGATGAATGATAATTAAAAATTATGTTAAAATAGTTAAAGTACTATAATTATTCTATTAAATTCTTATTTGAACATATATAATCATTTTTATTAAAATAACATATCAGATTATATATATTATAATTATAATAATTTATTTAAGAGTTATTAAATTTATTTAACATAACTAATTATTTTTTACTGAATGGCATAAACCATGAAGAGTGAAAAAATTTAAATTTATTATGGTTTGAACCAAAATAAATTTTTATTTAATAAACTACTGTATTCATGGATCATTAGAACCGAGAAAATTGGTAAACCGAACCGAATTGAATTGAAATGATCGGTTTGGTTCAGTTCGATTCAGAAGTTTGACTGTTCGGTTTTCTAATGTAATCAAACTGTTAAAATTTTATAGATTTGACCCACTCAAATCGATTGAGCTACTTTATTTTGTATTATATTAATTTTAAATATATTATTATAAAAATACATAAAAGATGGTTCTTTCCTACCAATAAAGATACTAACCCTAGTTAGTTATTTATTTTGATCAAATTGTAGTAGATTATATTTTTTTTTGTAAATAAATATCATATGTTAAACTGGCTGAGCCGAAAATGTTCATTCTATTTGCTATATGTTTGGGATTAGCTGGATCAGTTTGGTTTTGTTTGAGTCTATTTTTGATTTGGTTTCCATTCCACAAAATCAGCCTAAACCGGATGATGTACATCCTTAACTATATTACATATTTTTATAATAAACAATTGAATTATTCTATAATTTTAAGTAAAAAATAAACATATTTAACCAAAATTATTTTTTGTACTTTCAAATATATATTTATATCTTTTAATATAAAAGTAAAAAAATAAAATGTAATTGATTAAACATGACAGGCATCTTATGATTTCAAGTGGGGCATGGTAAAACCATCATCGGTTATTATGGTTACAGCGAAATTGGGGTGGTCAACTACAGCTTAATGGTCATCTCAAAAAATTTTTGCTAATAATTGTTTAACAATGCTATTTTGCTAATCTTTTTTTAAGGTGTGTTATTTTCAAAAAAATTTGTTAGTCATTGCAAACAATATGCCAGCCTTGATTATCAGACATGCCATTTCCACATATGAGGTAACAGGCCTATCTTGCCATTTGTATTTCTTTGACTTACGCTTGATGCATCTAAGTTACCTCCATTAGGAATATATTATTTATGAGATGATTCATTGGTGTGGGGGTGTATTGCACAGTTTTATTAGTCGTATGTCTTTATGATAACTTATCTTCTCCATCTTTCTGTCACTAACTATAAGTTCTGGTGTTCTTATGCACATTAAAGGTATGGCTAGCAATAATGGATCAAACCCCTCTTCAAAACTAGGTGATCGCTGCCTCAAAAAAGTTTCAATTAACTGCAATTTTGTCCTTATCTTAGTCAAAATTTCTCTTACTTTTTTTGTTTGCTTCTCTAATCAGCTAAGAAAAAGGAGGTGAAGAAGGAAACTGGACTTTCTTTGACTTATAAGAAAGATGAGAATTTTGGTGAATGGTATTCTGAGGTATGCTAAATGATTTATCACATGCTTTATACTGTATAGGCAGGTATCTTATGCAGTCACACCAATTGATAGCTTATCAGTGAAGCTGTAGGTGTAAGTCATGCAACCAAAGCTGTGAGATTAGTTCCTACCTACCTGTTTTGAGATTACATTTTCAAGTTGCAAAGTTATATTTTATCACACATGCATCAACTTTGCATGGTTGCATAAACTTTCTCATAGATCACTTAATCATTTTTAGCTGTGGGTTTCTTATTGTAGGTGAAAAACTCTATTTCTATTTTACTTTCAAAGCGTATTTCCTAGTGTGTACAACTATCTATATATTGTAAGAAGTTGATCAAACACTGTAAGAACTCAATTTCTATTTTGCTTTCAACAAGTATTTCCTAGTATGTACAACTATAGATATATTGCAAGGACTTGATCGAATGCTGTAAGAACACACATGTGCCCAAATAATTCTTAGTAAATGTTCTTTTTTGCAGGTTGTTGTTAGTAGCGAGATGATTGAATATTATGACATCTCAGGATGCTATATTTTAAGGCCTTGGTCAATTGCAATTTGGGAGAATTTACATGTAAGCTGATTCAGCCTTTTGTTGATTCATATGAGTTGCAGTGTTATCTTTCATTTAAGTTATAATTGCCATTGGTTGTTACTTTTCTTATTTTATTTTATAGTTTTTACTTTAATGTCTTATTATGCTTATGTATATTTATTTGACGAGTTTCTCTATTATTTTGGTTATTTGGTTTATATTTTTTTTAGGAATATCATAATTTTCAAGGCAATCAAGGTGATATAGTACTGCCTTTCTACTTCGACAATAAAGCGAGATGCTAGTTGATGCCTTTTTTCATAATAACATTAATGCCTAACTATAATTATTCAATTAAGTTAATATTAATACTTAATTGATATTACGTGTTGGTAAATATCCATGAAATTACTTATCCTAATTATTATTTTATCATAATATCTACTATTAATCAAATTAACTAAAACAATTAACTATTTGTACTTTAATACTTGATCAAAATCACAAAATTATTTAGTTTTGATACTTGTTAGTATTACTTATCAGTAAATTGTCAAGGGAAGTGCCTGATAGGCTGCTCGCCGAGGCGCCACCTTGCCTTGTCTGGTGAGAAGCACCTTTTCTCACAGGCATTGAGAACAATGGGGATGACATTGCTTGCAGCTGACATGCAACTATTATGGCTCGGATGTGGCATTATCTACCAATGAGCGGATATTGTATGTAATGGCACTTTGATTGATCTTTCTGTTTTCAATTCTGTCATAAAATATGACATGAGTACCATATTATATATAGTGTTGCTACCTGTTGAAGCCACCTTGTCATATTAATATATGCTTTGTCTTGTAGCTATCTTATTGGCATCTTGAATTTAATCAATATGCAGGAATTTTTTGACGCAGAGATCAAGAAAATGAAAGTCAAGAATGCATATTTCCCTCTTTTTGTTTCAGATTCTGTTCTTCAAAAGGAGAAGGATCATATTGAGGGTTTTGCACCTGAGGTGAGATTCCAGTCATTGGGAAATTTATCTTATTTTACCACAGGAAAACAATTATTTTATTTTACTGCTTTCTTTCTTTAAATTCAAGGAACTAACTAATTTTTGTACATACAATAAAGTATGCATCATTTTCAGACTGTTTTTTGACATTTATATTTAGTTTTGCACTTGTTGGTTGCTAATATTTATTGTAGGCTGCTTTCTCTTTTTTGGAGATGATTTCATTGTTCCAAAGTTGCCCTACATGCTTACTTTTTTGTTTGAAACTGTCTGTTCCTTAGGTCGCATGGGTTACAAAATCTGGAAAAACTGACTTGGAGCTTCCTATTGCTATCCGTCCAACCAGTGAGACTGTAATGTACCCATATTATTCTAAATGGATAAGGGGTCACCGTGACTTGCCTCTGAAACTTAATCAGTGGTGCAATGTTGTTCGGTGGGAATTTAGTCATCCCACACCTTTTATCAGGTTTCTTCCGTTTCCTGAAATCACACTTTGATATTCAAATAAGTGCTATTCTAATCATTGCTTCCATAATCTGCAGGAGTCGTGAATTCCTTTGGCAGGAAGGACATACGGCTTTTGCGACAAAAGCCGAGGCAGATCAGGAGGTTGATCTTCTTATTTTGAATGGTTGAAATTCATTTCAACATTATTTTATGTTGTCTTTTAAACATATTGAAGCCTACTTAAACCATTGATTGTAGATTGGGATCAGCCAATTCCCGGATTAGATTGGCCCTTGGTGATCTGATTTTCGCTTGGAGGGCCGATCCAACACGATCTCCCGCTGAAATTGACCAAAATTGGTCAAATCGGCTTGGATCGGGACTATACTTGACCGATTCCAGCGAATTCAGAAAATGTTGATCCGGACTGATTCCGGATTGATTTAATTTTTATGGTTTTTTAGGGCTCTTTGAAGAACTGATCTGGACCAATTCCGGATCGGATTGGGACCCACCAATCCAAGTCCTGATTCTGATCCTACAATCAATAGCTTAAACTGTTGAATTCCTCCTTCTATGTGACAAATTTCTGTTACATTCCTTCATGTTGAAGATGATTATTTTGAACTTTAGACCCTTACTAATTTAGTTCCTTAGCTCTTGGCATCCTTACCATATCGATAGTAGGACATGCCTTTTCTTGTGTTTGCTGTTTCTCTCATTTTAATAGAAAATTGGTCTATTTTGACCTTCTTCAAAAAAGTTTATTATTATTTTGATTATGATAATTTATGGGTTGTCTATTTGTTGACAGTGCTTTCTGGAATATGTTGTTTTGTAGGATATTTTAGTAAGAATATTGTGTAATTAAGAGAATATATAATCTTGTCTTTGGAGTCATGATTCTTAAACTATAAAGATATAGATATCCTAGTGCTGTAATCTGCTATTATTGTATACATGAATTCTTCTGAAATAATAATCTGGGGAATTTCGGCATATCTTTGGTCCCTAGCTGATTTCATGCAGAAGCTATATGGGATCATGGTCAACGTTGTCTGACTAGGGTGGTCTTATGTGAGTTTAATATGGTTTGATATCTGGAAGAGATGGATAATCAGTGCAAAGTGGAATCAATATTCTCTTATTAGTCAGTGGATCAATGGTGGCTTTCTCATTGGAACTTAGAGGAAACTAGGAGATTTACCTGGTCTGGCGAGCAGACATTGCCAAAATCAACATAATTTTGATCACTAACGAATGGCAGATTGGGATTGACAGTTGTGTAGTTACATGTCTCTTTAGAACTATGTTCATCTTATCAGATATCAATTAGCTTTTATCAAGGATTTAGGTATCTCCTTGATGGCAGATTGGGATTGGCAATTTGTAGTTACATGTCTCTTTAGAACTATGTTCATCCTATCATGGTTTCAACTGGCTTTTATCAAGGATTTAGGTATGTTGGCGTACATTTTTTTCAAAAAAAAGGGGAGAAGACAAATGGGCCAACAAGAACCAAACCTGAAGCAGGGGGAAAGAGCCCATAATTGAGTCAAATCAGGCCCAATTGGGAACCCCAATTTGTGCCCAATTGACCAGCCTATGAGCCAATGTAAATCAGAAAAAATGCAGCCCATAAGGAAGCTGGCGTACAGCCCAGCAGGAGCAGGGCCTGGCTGGGCCACGGCTGCCCACTGCAGGCCCAAATCAGGCCCAGCCCACTTCAGCTCCAGTGTGAACAGGCCCAGCCGCACCACCTGCCACCTCAGCCCATTCATTAGTCAGTTTATGGAAGGGGGAAACCGAAGAGGCTAGGGGGAGATCAAGGGACAGCCAGCCATTAATCTGGAATCAATGGTGTAACCACCATGGGGAAGGCCAAAAGTCATCTACGTACAGCATATAGCCTGCCTTTTCATCTGCCCCCCAGCCCCTATAAGAAGAGGGGGGCGCGCCAGCATGAAGGGGGGCTGCTGAAGACGCCGCCAGGCTGCTGGTTTGAGCCCTCATCCTGCTGCCACCTGCTGCCACCTGCTGCCTGCGACCAGGAAGGAGAAGAAGAGAAGAAGAAGAAGAGAAGAAGACAAGGTAGGAAGGAGGCAATATACGTATGCTTATTATGTAGCCCTCTAAGGGCCCCTTTTCTATCTGTTCCAGCGACCATTTTCAGCTCTGTCCTATCTGCAGAAAATGCCCCATTTTGACCTGATTAAACCACCCTGATATGGACTGCACCGGCCTCCTTTCCAAGCCCAGAAATCTTCCCCCTATGCAGACCATTTCCAGTTACCTGCAGACCCCTTGGCTCAGCCGAACACTCCCTCTCCATAAGTGTCTAAAACAAGCCCCATTTCAGGCCCATATCTGGCCCATACTCACTCCATAACCAGGTCCCTTGCAGCCCATTCAAGAAAACCCCCGAACTGCACCTGTTTTAATTCAAAATCTAGGCCCATGTGCAGCCACCCAAACCAGGCCCCTAAAAGACCCCCTGTGCAGGCCTGTTTCGGTCCAACCAAAAATCCCAGAATAAGCCCAAATCCGGCCCCAACATAGTCTGCTAAAAACCCCTCTGTGGCCTATTTAGCAGACCCCCTTGCAGGTCCACTTTCGGTCCAGCCAAGTGCCATTGCGCAGACCCATCTCGGTCCACCTGCAGCAACCCAAATACACCTTTGTTCAGGCCCCTGTCCAGCCCACATCCGGACCCCAAAACCAGTCACAAACAGCCCCTTTGTGGCACCTATTAGAGCCCTAGGTGAGGGTGGATGACCCGGGGATTCTTGGAAACCGTCCGACGGGCCAAGTCTACTCCGAGCGGATCCTCATTTCTCCTATTCAAAACAGCCCCTTTGTGGCTACCCTTGCTGTCCTAGTTTGGTTCCTTTTGGAGCACCTTCAAATGCCCCTGTTCTATTGTCCCTTGAGCAAGCCAAAACAGGTCCGAAGTTGCCCCTTTGAGCAGTCCCAAAAACAGGTCATTTTCAGCCTCTTCTGCCCACACTCCATGCCGCTGCAGCAGGGGAGAAAACTCCCAAAACAGGTTCTGCAGAGGTGAAATGAAGCGGTGGACAGCGGTTTGAATGTGGGCCGACTTGAAGGTGACGGCCCGGCACCCCTTGGAAACCGTCCGACGGGCCAAGGGCACAGCCGGGTGGCCTTCCAAGTCGGTCCAACCAGGCAGCTCCAGCAGTGCAGCTGCTCTTCAAACAGGCCCTTCCGGCCCAAAACAGTCCAAGACAGGCCCGGCGGGCCTATGAAGATTGAAGGCCGGCTCGGAACGCCGATGAAATTGAACCGGCCTCCATGGCCTTGTTTCAAAAAAATGAACAAATAAAAATTCAGAATGCGAAAGCAATATTAAATTAAGGAGATTCACCCTTCGCGGGGACTCCAACCTTGGACGACTCCCCCCGGGTCCGCCCCGGAATGTCGATCCGGACGGTGGCGCGGGCATGCTCCCGTAGCCGGCGATCCTTCCCCCAATATGACTAAGCTAAGGCTGGCTATTTTGGATGGGTAAATTTCACTAAGTTGGAAAAATAGCCGGCATATCGTCGTAATGCCGAATTTTTTTCGAAGTAGTGGAAAGAAACCTATATTGGGGGAAGGATCAATCATATTGTACACCGATGTACTTCACCCCATCTTTCAATGAAATGAAGTTCTATGTCAACTATGAGGTGCATGAAAATGGGCACCGATTGGCAGCCCGATGGATCGGAGGCGATGCAAACTGCCAAACCAAAAAATAAAAAAATCATTTCAAACCTAATGTGAAAATTCAAACAGAAAATCAAAACAGAAAATCAAATCTAAAAATTCAAACAAAAAACAGAATTAAAAGAAATCTGAAATTCAAACTTGAACTCACATCGATTTAACCCAACAACCGATCTTCAACAAGGGAGTGAACCGGTTTTGAAACTCATTAAACCAAAAACTCAGATTTTGACCGAATCCAAAACAGATAAAGTCCAGATTCAAATTAAATCTGTCAACCATCAAAAAACCAGATTTCAATAAAAATCTGCCAAAACAAAAATCAGATTTAAGCAATCTACCAAAGACAGATTCTAGCTAGCTTCAAAAATCTGATTTTAGCAATATGAAAATCCACTTAAAATCCACTAAACTTCTTCCCAAAAGAAATCAAATAAACAACATTTCAAACATCTCAAAAAGTGGATCAAAACCCACCTAAAATAAAAAATCCAGAAATCTGAAAAATCTAGAATCTGAAAATTCAATAAACCAATCAAACAACAAATACCAAACCTGCTTAAAACACTTTAAGCACATCAAAATCAAAATCAAAACAGGTTCAAAGCAACCCAAACTAGTCAAACCGAAACCAAAATGAACAATAAACAAAATCAATCAAACAAATTGATTCAAACTCCAAAACTCAAAACCGACTTTCAAGTTGATCTAAAAGTCAACCAACAAACAAATGAAATTAACCCGAACAAATCGGTTTGCATCTCATCGGATCCAAAAGGCCGCTGCCCTTTTGAGTTCTTTACTCTTTTGTGGATGTGCATATCTCCAAAAATAGGTTGCCGCGACGGTTAATCAAAGGCGTTCGAGCCGTTGCTCGATGTAAGCTAACGCCGGATACTCGCACCATCCGGCGGAGAAGGGTCAAAAACTGAAATTTTCAAAGAACCCGAACCTCGGTTCTATTTCTTTTAAACTATCACTGGACTACCCAAGGATTCCGGAATCGGAATCGGAATCGGAATCGGTTGACCGATTCCGATTCCGATTCCCAGAATCGGCCGGAATCGGCCGATTCCTGGGAAGGGAATCGATTCCGGAATCGGTCGGAATCGGTTTTTTTTTTGGATTTTTTTTTTCGTCAAAAAAATTCAAAAAATTCAGAAAAAATTCTAAAAAAATAGGAAATGAGTTAGAAAAATTTTAAAAAATCACCAATGCATGATATCCACAAAACCACATCATACAAATACTAATGAACACCAATTGAAGACTTGAAGACTTGAAAGTTAAGTACATATTCCAATTCCATTTATTCAAATATCAAAGAGTTGATACATCATCAAAAAAAAATTACATCATATCAATCTACTACCAATATCTAGGATAAAGATGTGGGTCGTCCTCCTCTCCCCGCCGGCTCGTGACGCTCCCTCCTCGCGCTCGGTCTTGAATACCGTCCCGGGACCATATCCGTATGAAAATAATGCCGATGCCATGCCATCAAGGGCGTATGGATCGGACTGCGGGGCGACCGGGACGTAAGCAGAGGATGGTGGAGCCGGTGGTGTAATTCACCGCCGGTCAACTCCGGCCAAATGTTTGAATGCTGACTCGTAATATAAGCGCGGTGTCTCCGCTCATCCGCCGTGTGCGGCTTTGGAAACCGTGAATCGGGTGACCAGTCGCTGCCGATGGGCGTCGCGTCGGTATACACTCCCTCGTCATCATCACCCGAGGAGTGAGAGCGAGCACAACGTCTTGTCATCCGGGCCGACAGGACGCGACCTCTAACTTCCTTCTTCTTTACCTCTTCGACCATCTACGAACTACCGTAAAGTCCGAACCCAAAGTTTTTTTCAACTTTGCAAATCCTCCCATTCTCCGTGCTCACCTTTGTTTCGTTCTCCCCGGACCGCGAATGGGGCGGGCCGCTAGCGGCCGCCGGGACCCAGCCGGAGACCAAGCCGGCCAGCCAGTGGTCGCCCATCTTCAGATGTACGAAGAAGGCCCCGCTCGAGTCGCGGTAGTAGATGGAGGTGGACTGGAGCATCCTCCTCGGCTTCAACACCATCCAACTCTCCTTCGCCCGTACGCGGTCATCGGGATCAAACTCGCCCGCGTGATCCCCGGCTTCCCCTCTCCCCATCCAGGAGCGAGTGCATGCTCTCCGGGAAAATCTCGGGTCCATGTCCACCTCCTCGGGTGGGTGGTGTGGCGGAGACTGCCCGCTCGTACGGGCCACTGCGAACCGTGCAAATCGCTCCTCGCCGATCTTCGTCGATCCTTGATGTTCTTTATGCGTGGCCTACGTATAATGACGAGAAGACCGAGAACTTCTCCGGCCCGGTCCGAGGTCAACCTCGTTCCTCCTTTTGGTATGTATCGAGGTTGAATGTACTCCGGTTCCTCTCGCGGTGGGAGGAACTCGGTGCTAACTCGAATACGATACCAATGGCCGCAAGTGGATTCCATCCACTCGGTGTTCACCCGAGTCCACCACTCACCGCAAAGAAAAACACAAGAAGAGAAAAGGAAAACAATTAGCCCATCATCAAGAATAACTTGTATGAAAAGAAAAGAAATTGCTCATCAAACTATTACTATACCAGATGACACTTTGTCAACTGAATATTTCAGGTCGATTCGAGTATGCACCGACCCTCATCCCGTATTTCCAGCATCCGAAACATTTAAATAAAAAATTTAGTTGCCTGGTAATGCCAGTCCCAAGGTATTTAATGAACTCTAACTTACTTCTATCTCACCTCTATCCCTTGCCCGCCGAGATCGGCACACACGGATAACCTAGTGTACCCCGCATCGCCTCGTTATCGTTCACCACTCCGTCCTCCATATTGGATGCGGGGGTTCAAAAAGTATCCCGCAAGATTTTATTAGTTAACACCGTGCATATAAGATAATTATACATCAAAAATAATTTAAGAACCAAGTTACTGCTGACGGACATCGTGGTGCAAGGTCTTGTCCCATCGGTCATCAATGATTTTCCACCACTTTTTGAACCTCTCGGGATTTTTTTCTTTAATTTTCAGCTTTGCCCGGTCCGCGCATCATACGGTGTAGCCCGTGGTCCCCGCCATCCGAGTCTACCAACCTCAAGACAACTACTGGGTGGCTCAATGATTGCCAAATAGTAGGCAATCCTCTCCCAAAACCTCTTGTCAGTGATCTGCTTCTCAGACCTGACAAGAATCTCCAACTGCTCTTTTTTGTCATGCAGGTTGTCCACCATATAGTTGTAATACTCCTCAGACTGTGTGAACCTAACCAATGCAAATCTGTGCCGGTGTAAACTCTCCAGCGCAATGAAGTTCGTGGCAAATCGTGTCGGACCGGGCCTGACAAGATCGTGCCCTCCTGTGTGAGATCTCATGATATGTAGGAGGCGGGGATGCGAATAAATAAAGGAAGTGAATCGGTGGAATCGCTGGAATCGCCGGAATCGGTGCTGAATCGCTCCCGGATCGACGGATCGCTGCCTGAATCGCTCGGATCGACGCCTGGATCGCCGGATCGATGCCGGAATCGCTGAGGAATCGCCGCGGAATCGCCGGAAACGAGCCCTACCGCCGCGGGATCGAAGGAATCGACCGCGGCGGTCGATTCCGGCCCTTTTAGGGCCGGAATCGGTTCGATTCCCGGTCCAGAATCGAACCGGGAATCGAACCGGGGCCGGTTCAACCGGTCTTCCATCGGAATCGGTCGGATCGACCGATTCCACAACGAATCGGTCGGAATCGGATCGATTCCGACCGATTCCAGTCGATTCTTACCGATTCCGCGGAATTATTCCCGGAATCGGTCCTTCCGCCAACCGATCCGATTCCGGAATCGGTCGGAATCGGTCCGATTCCACCGATTCCGTAATCTAAGGGACTACCTAATATTTTTAGGATATCACCTATTTTCTTAAAAAAAAGTCCGGGGTAGTGACAAATGTCTTTCTTTCTAAAGAACATACGACGTGTAAAAAAGAGGTTCACACAAGGTATCTCCTTGCTTCACCACAGCATTTGAGTTCATTGACAAACAACGTAGGAGTGTATAGTGTACAAATTTGGTTTTGAGAAGCCTACAATCGGGTCAATTGGAGACTTGGAGTTGCCTCTTCATGGTTCTCTAGTTTATGGACTTTCCTGATAAATGGAAGAAATAGATTCTTCTCCCCTTATCTGGCGAGGGTGATGGGACCTGATTGTGGTTCCTGGGATCTGTTCCCTTGCCCCCTCAATGTGCAAGGCAAAATGACACCTTCCTTATCTCATGCATTTCACGCTTTGACAACATGATTCAAAATTGCATGATAAAAAAGAAGACAATAACATCGTGGAGCACGGGGAGACAAGCTGAGTCCTAGAAGGTCGAAACAGCTGTTCTCTATATGTAAAATCGTCTGACTTAAAAGTAAGTGATAAAGATGGTAGAAAAAAAAGTTGTGGATATAGCTGGACAGAAATGGGTTAGATTAGGGGCACAAAAACCTGCACTGTTGCTTCTTATAGTTTATACAGATAAGCTATAGATTTAAGTCAGTGCATTTTACTGGTAACAGCAGTGATGCTTTTACCAAATCTGAGACATGGACTGCAGATTCCGGGTCAACTGCTGGGTATCCATTCATGAATCCTCAGTCCTCGCTCTAAGATGTTCTTGCAATTGACTCAGGTATTTTTTTTGAATGCGATTATTGATGCGGGACCAAGCTGGCACCAAGTCTTAGCTAGCGACAAATCTCAAACAACACGCCAAAATGTATTGACAAAGTTAAAACGTTCAGGCTTGCTAGTAAATCAAACCGAAGGCGCCCAAGTGATAACCCTAAGAGGCAGGAGGGCTAAGCGCTCGTGGATACTATTGAGTTTGGACATTGCAAACTATCAATATAACTGATCTACATAATCCGAGATGAGTAGACTCAACTCTCATCGGTGGTGACAAATTAACCAGCTAGGAGTCCTATGCACTTTCCAACATTGCGAATGGAGTATGATAGGCAAGCAAGTATATTTAATCGGACTAGGAAACCATACTTCCATGCCTTGGCATGGGACTCGACTACTTTCGGAGTCCTTGATTCAACTAGGGGCTGGTGCGCCCTGTTGCTGATGCATATGCTGCTGTCTCCGTGTTCTTCTTAGTGCTGTTTGCCAGTCAGACTCATGGGACTGCACAACCGAGTTGCTGTGCTGTCTGATTGAGACAGGGTGTATATCAAAGAAGAGGAGCTACGACCTAGGAAAGGGGTTGCCGTCGGGGCTTTAGAGAGTTTGGAAGGGGGTACTCAGCTAGGGAGGAGAAGCCAGGGGTACGAGGGGCTATTTGGGGGGGGGGGTCTTGGAGGAAGGAGTGGGGAGGGAAGGGTGCTGCAGTGGTGGGGTGATGGTCTGGTAGGGGGTAGCAATGGTGGGGATTCTCCAGGGAGGGGGGTGATAGGGGTGGGGAAGGTGTCCGGACAGACCCAGAACAAGGGCAGGGAGCCCTGAGGTGAAGTAGGAAAAATTGATCAGAAGTTGGGTTGTTCAGGCTGCAAGAAAGAGAAGGGGAGAAAGGGGGAAGGAGGGTCTTACCGGGGGGGGGGGTGGAGGGGCTGTCTTCACCAGAGGAGGGAGGTAGGACCACTAGTGGGAGATGCTGCAGTTGCTGGAGGAGGGAGGAGGAAGACCACCGCAAGCCCTCATGAGGGCTGCTTCCATCGAGAGATCGAGAGATCGAGAGATCGAGAGATCGAGATCGAGATCGAGATCGAGATCGAGAGAGAGAGAGAGAGAGAGATTGAGATTTCACAAGTATGCCATTCTTAATATTCCATCATAAATGAAATACACATGTGGGGACATTAAACTAAGTTCCATTACAAGTATACCCTCAAAAGACACCTATTTTTTATATTCCCAGATTAAGTGTAAGGTGGTGTAACTCAAAAGTATGTGTAAATACCCAAAATACCCACAAAATAAGTCTCAAATAAACCCAAAATGTGACATGTGCTACACAAAATGAACAAAATGCTATCCGATCATCGATCCAAGTAGATAGTAGCAATCGCCAATGCCGCCTATAGACAAGTGGGAGGTCGAACTGGTCTTGACTATGGGTGTCCTCATCAATCCTCCCCTAGTGGAAGGAACTTTACTTTGTTTAAGTAGGTGTCACTGTCACTTTGGTAATGCTCCAAAAGATCCGAGTCCTGCTGCTTCAACTTCGCTTGTGTCAGTCAAGTGTCCTCCGATGGTGGTCGATCTCTCCAATGCATAAGGTAGTGCTAGTAGGCTACTTCTCGAGTTGTTATCCCTTACTCATCCATTATACACTCAATTTGCTCGTGTTGCGAAAAAGTATGGGTTGAAAGTGGACACTTAGGTGTGGGCTTGCTCAAAGGGGGAGGGTGTAGGTCAGAAATCTCATTGGAGATCACTGTCGGGTCTCGATAAGCTACTAGTTCGGAGATATTGAAAGTTGAGTTAATGTAGTACTTAGTAGGCAAATCCACAACATAAGCATTGATCTCAATTCTCTCAATCACTCTAAAAGGACCAGCCCTTGAACTGAAGCTTCTTGACGACCACCGAAGGGAATCGTTCAAGTTTGGCCCTGACCATGGTGTAGTTGCCTACTTGAAATTCTTGGGTTTGTTTATGCAAAATAACATGTTGTTTATATTGTTCATTGTTAGCCTTGGCTTCAGGCTTGGCCAATAAAATTGGTGCCCGACGAGCTCGATTGCCTTATTATGACCGAAATGTCTGGCTAGACCGCCAGTATAAAGCTCCCAAATCAAAAAGTCGTAGGTACCTTTCCTAAAGGAGACACTCGTTAAAGTTAGTGGACAGGTCAGACTGGAGAATGGAGAAGACAAGATCGAAGTCAGGATATTTGTCCTTAACCCTATTGAACCTAGCAACCTCAACACCGGCCATAGGAAGTAAGGATATTCGCCAGCTCAGGGCATTGGCCACTCGATTCTCAATTCTAGCATGGTGCTTGAGAACAAAAGTGAATGGCTCAAAATCCTTAACCTAGCAACTGTGTTGAGGGTTAGTCTTCTTTTGGGAATGGAGAAAATAGAGTGCCTCATGATCGGAGAAGAGGACGAACTTTGGAAGAGAAGTAGTGTCGCCAATGCCTCAATGCTTATACTACGACATATAACTTTTTCTCATAGGTGGAGTACCTCAGCTTGGTGTTTGATAATTTCTCGTTGAAGTAAGTGATGTGGTGACCTTCCTGAGATAGGACCCCACCTATGCCCACACCCAAAGCGTTGCAGGTGACGTATAACACATTGGGAAAATCGGGCAATCGAAGAATAGGGGCTTATGTCATCATCTCATTCTGGGTGCAGAAAGCTGAAGTAGCGACTTTGGTCCAGGAGAATGCACCCTTCCGAAGACATTCTGTTGTAGGGGTGGTGACAGTATTGAACCTCTTGACGAACTTGTGATAGAAGGTAGCTAAATCGAGGAAGCTCCAGACATCATAAATGCTACATGGCTTAGGCCACTCGGTAATCTCTTGGATTTTCTCGAGGTTGGCAAGAAATGTCGTCCACAAAAATAATGAAACCCAAGAAGGTGACTGAACGGGTCATGAAAGCATACTTTTTGAGGTTCCCGAATAGCTATTCCCTATGAAGGTTGAGACACTTGTATGAGATGGCTTAAGTGGTCGTCATACAATCGGCTATAAATAAGAATGTTGTGAAAAGAGACCATCATAAAACACCGATGTATGGCCGAAGAACCTAGTTTATTAGCCTCCTAAAAGTGTTAAAGGTGCTGAACATTTCGAACGACATCACCATCCACTCGTCCAGTCCGCTCTTCATCTTGAAAGCTATCTTCCATTCATTATTTGGTCGAATATGAACTTGGTGATAGCCACTCTTTAGATTGATTTTGGAAAACAAAGTGGCTCCCACCAACATATCAATCTTGTCATCCAAACGTGGAATGAGAAACTAGTAATTAACAATGGTCCGGTTGATGGCTCGACTGTCAACACATATCTGCCAAGAACTGTCATTTTCAGGTGCCAAAAGAGCGGGCACATCGCAAGGACTCAGACTCTTTTGGATATATTCTTGACTCAACAGCTCCTTGACTTGCCTCCTTAATTTCTCATGTGAGAAGGGGTCCATACGATAATGGGGCAAGTTCGGAATAGTGGATTCGGGGATGAGATCACTAGTATGTTGTAGGTCTTTCATCGTGGAGAGCTAAGTTCCTCAGGGAACACATCATGAAAATCTCATAAGAGGGTACGACCTCGTGGGAGGCCCTTAGTTCAAGTGGGGCCTCACATGCGACTATCGCTAGCAGGGCTATCTAAATAAAATGCTCGAGCTTATGATAACCAACGATTATGGGATTGGGATCGGTGATGGATCGGCCGATCCTCTGGACGAAAGGGCGATCCTGGATCGGTCTGAATCTGCCAAATTTTTTATTTTTAAAATCATAAAATTCTAAAAAAATCAGAAAAATTAATAAAAATTATAGGAATAAGTAAAAAATTTAAAAAATGAAAAACAATACGGATGACATTCTACCCAACAATGCCATACAAAGTAAGTTTATTTCGAAAAACTATCATATAAGTACAAACTATTATATAAGACAGAGAAGATAGTTAAAATAAATTTTTATAAATTTTAAGTATATAACATATATTTATGATTATGAATCTTATATATATGTTATAGTATAAATGATAGTGAAATATGTTAATATGTTTACACTATCATAAACGGGGGCGTAGCATAGTCGTTGATCAACCTGTTTAGGGGTAGGGGGAACAGGGATCGGGGGTCCCCTCCCAAATTTACTGTTTAAGGGGGATTGGCCGCCTTCCATAGCTGGAACGTTGTTCCTTGTGCTGGATCACCGGACGGGGGAGCCCTAGAGGTTGAAGGGGAGGGGGGAGGTGAGAATCGGTTGTGAGAAGGGGGGATCGGTTTGATCTCCTCCTTATTAGGAGAAGGGAGAGATTGGACCAGGAAATGGTTCAGAATCGGGTCTAGAATCGATCCAATCCAATTTTGGACATTTCTAGGTTCTGTGGAATCGGTCGACCAATTCCCAATTCGATCCTGCTGGATCGGTTGAGGATCGACTGATCCAAGCGATTCCTACCGATCCAGCCGGAAGTTCGAGCTAGATCCATGGTTTCGGCTAGAATCAGATCGGTGTGGTCCGATATGATCCAAGAATTGGCTGATCCTGATCCAGATTAGCCGATTCTGCAATCCATGATGATAACTGGCCATATGAAGTAGCTGAGTGGGAGGTGTGGCAAGTGTGGAAGGACACGTCACCTGGTCTCTTTCAAGGGTATTGGAAGAATCCGAGGAGGGGGTGATCGAGGTGATGAGTTGTAGGGTGCCACCAACAGTAGGGAAGATGAGGTTAGTAGGGGAGGTAGGAACTATAGCTGTTGAAGAGGTTAGAGGGGGCTTTACTATCGAAGGAAGAGGTGACGACAAGCTCTCGGTGGGCAGAGAGGCAGGAGGAACATGAGGGGGAAAGGAGACAAGATGATGCATTGACCTTGGTGCTAAAAGGCATATATTTGACCGATTGTGGAGGATCGTGTCAACATCGAACAGTCAGGGTCAATCGAGGATGATACTCCCAATCTTCATGGGTAAAATGTTGTAACAAATCCTTCCTAAGTATGAAGGGAAGTGAATGGGAACTAGGCATCGAGTGTAGACATGAATAGAAGTGGAATCGACCAATGATACCGGTAGGGATGGGGGTGGTTCACCAGGGCGAGCCCAAGGCAAGGCATGAGACTACACAGGTGGCACAGGTGGAAATTGTATTGTTGTAACTTCCACTGTCGATAATGACATTGCACATCTTTCCCCTAAAGTCAAAAATAAGTGTGGAAGATGGTGCTCCGATGTCAATCATTGCTTGGAGCAAGTTATGTAAAAGCATAGTGGACTATACCGAGTGTGCTATCTCCTAACCATGGCCGAGATGCAACAGGTGGGTGTTAGTCAGATCCTCGCTTTCCAACTGGAACTTGACATATAAGCTAGGGTCAGCCACATAAGTGACCTCCTCAAGTGGGTCTGAGGAGGGATTATAGGACTGGTCATCAAGACACAAGATGTAGGGGCATTGAGCACACATGTGCCCATGTTGCCCATATCTGAAACATCTCCAGCAAGACATGTGCCACTTGTTTGTCAAACTCGTAGGACTACACGACCAAGCCGCTGCAATGTTTGATTGAGACATGTTGAAATGGAGGATCTGCGGCCTAGGAAGGGGGGTTGCTGTTGGGGCTAAGGAGTGTCTGGAAGGGGGTGCTCAAATAGGGAGGAGAATCTAGGGGTATGAGGGCCTGTTAGGGGGTGTCCTAGAGGAAGGAGTGGGGAGGAACGGTGCTGCAGCTGTTGGTGATGGTTCGGTAGGGGGGGTAGCAATAGTGGGGATTTTCTGGGGAGGAGGGGGTGATAAGGTTTGGTTGCTTTGCAATAATTCCATTTTCTCTGTAAGGTCAGCTATTCAGCAGTTGACTCTAAGAGGAGTGTAAGTCCCATGGCACAAGGCTGTTTGGATATCTCTTCTTCCATTCAAGATCAAGGTTTTCTTATGGAGCCTTGCCAGGCTGAGACTCTACAAGATGTCTTATTCATAGAATCTTTTCTATCAACTCAAATGATTGCATCTTCTGCGGCATTGGGGAAGAATCCTTGGACCATCTTTTTTTATTGTGGGGTTATCAACTATCTTTGGAGAACTATTTTCAAGGTTGAGAAGATTTAATGGGTTGGTCCTATCAACACAATCTTCCTTATGCTAGAATTGCCTCATTGGAACCCTTGGTCTTTTGATCTCAATTTATGTTATCTGAGGCACTCGCCTCAGGTGCCTAGGCGCTGAGGCGAGGCGAGGCGAGGTAAAAATGCCTCGCCTCGGCAGATCTCGCCTCACCCGGGTGAGGACCCTGTGAAAGTCAAATTCGGTAACTTAAATCCTCTTTCCCCACCCCAAAACCTTTAATGTCCAGTCTTCCACCTTAAGACTCCAATATCTTGATGCATTATAAGTCCTAGAAGTGAATTTTTTATATTTTTTATATTTTTCTTCAAAAGTTTTAATGTTATATGTATATTTTTGAGAAGTTCTTCAATTAAAAAAATATCGCCTCGAGCGCCTGAGGCGTCCGCCTCAAGCACCTGAGGCGAGGCAAGCCCTCCCTCGCCTCGGTTGCCTCTCGTCTCTGACTACATTGATCTCAATGTGTGGAAGCTAGTTTTGCTCGCAATGCTATGGTTCATTTGGCGTACAGGAAATGTAATAATGTTTGAAAACCATTTCGACAACCCGAGGATGATAGTTTCTACCATGTGCTTTCTTGCGAGAGATTGGTGGTTTGCTTATTTTGGTTACCTTTGGAGGAGTCAATTTTCAAGGACAATTTTTTGGTTCTTAACTCATTGATAGATGATCCCATGCCCTGGTTCATTTTTTTTAAAAAAATGAGACTAGGAACGTTCTACATGTTTTCGTTCAGGAAGGGTGAGTCTCTGGACTATCTTTTTAGTTTAATTATTGAGCAAATAGGTAGGTGTTAACCCCAGAATTTTATATTTCTCAAATATGCAACAAAGAAAAATAAAGTGGGGGGGGGTATGTTGTTGAATTTCAAGGCTTACCACCGGCTTACTAACACCCATTTTGAGAGCCAATCCCCACCTAACCAAGGGTTGGTCCATAGTCCATTCCCGTCTCAGTTAGGGGAAATTGATGGCCTGTTTCCAGGCCCTGTCTGAGGCCCACTCTCATCACATCTGGATGATATTGGAGGCCCAATTCCGGCCTGTCTTCCAGCTCTTACAAGCATGCTTTTAGTCTTGCTTTCTTTGTAATATTTAGGTCCCCTTACTATTCATTTTGACAATAATTCCATGTCCTACTTATAGGCCTATGAAGCCTCCACTTAAGCGGCACTCAAGCAGTAGACTAGCTAGGTTGGGGTGAGCGGCTGACTCACCAAATACACTAAAAAAATTCTAGTAGTAGGGCATATATAAACATAAAATTTACCACTTCACTCAAACATTGAATATACTAAAATTAATGTTAAACGATGAATATACTGAAAATAGTCTTAATGTAACAACCAAGGTTTCCAAGGTGACCAAGGCGATCAAGGCAACATAGTACCGACTTGGCGTCTTGGCAATAAGGCAAAACGTTAGACAACGTCTTTTTTATATGGTAAACTAGATAAAATAACAAATATGTATAAAAAAATGCAAAATAACTTTGACACCATGCAAATCAATTAATAATGTGAGAAGTGTCTAGTTACATAGACTAAATAACTTGACAAATTAGTTAATTTTAATATTAAATTCTATTAACTATTAGTAAACACTTAAGAAATCATTTAACTATAGCTATTATTTTATCAAAATGTGTATTTATAGTCAAATTACCTATTAGAACTAGTTGTTTTTACTTCAAAACAACTTAATTAAGTGATGTTGACAGTTAATTAACATTATTTATTATTAAAATATATAAAATTATTATTTAAGGTGATGGGTGCCTAGGTACCCATTGCCTTGCCCCCTCTGAAGGCACTTTGTCGCCTTGCCTAGGCGACAGCTTGAAAACTATGGTGACAACTTGACAAATAAAATTTATGTGTAAATATAAAATGAGAAAAATGAGTACCAATTATTTTGACTTTCTTTTTAAATGAAATCTTTTAACTGTTTATCTACACCATACAACATGTAACTGATGTAATATATTTTTGTTAATATAAAAATATAGCTAGCAAATAACAACAATAAAAACACATTCAATAATAAAGAAAAACATAAAAAGTGGAACTAATATAAAATAACTAAACAAGTCTAACAAAATAGACCTGATAAGTATGATTAGAACAAAATAATATGCAAATACAAATAAATTCAAAAAAGTTTCTAAAATTTAAAACCAAACGTAGCATTATCTAAAACTGGATTGTTATCCTTGTCTTCGTTGTCTACTTCATTATATTTGTCATTGGGTCCCATGGTGCACTATCATCATTATTTGTGTCTATCTATCTTGTTTCTCTTCTTCTTCGCTGCCTTCATTTCTTGCGGAAAATGTTTTGCTTGCTTAAGATTTGTCAATAACTCTTCGAGACATTGTTTCTAAAGTTTTCATTACGTTTTCATAGCATTTTTCACTTCTTTCCAAATAAGCATCACCTTCATTGCACATAAACCGAATTGTTTAATCTTTTGTGCTCCAATTTGTTTCTCATCATTGTATGAATCTATAAAAATAATTAAAATATAAGTTAACAACTAAAAATTCTATGTTTTCATAAATTAAATGCCATAATTAGATACTCGCGAACTCAAATGCACTATAAGTACGCTCACAACCAGAGGTGTAAAATGGTACAACCGTTACCTAATGCCCTATTTGGTAACACTATTAGGTACCTCTATCACTATCAATTTTAAAATTGAGATTGATAGGAACCATTAAGAGGTGTTTGGTTAATTGTATCAATTTTAAAATTTATAGTGCAAACAAAGCACATTATGTAATACAAGTGACAACTTGTATTACTTTTGATATTGATACTCCAACATTTGAAAATATTAATATCAATATTGATATAGTACCAAAAACGAAACTCTAACCAAACAGGGCATACGATCTTCAATGCAATCATTCCAAGTCCCAATGTTTTCCCACTATATTGTGTCCACCAACCAACTATAATTATAAAAGATACAACCAAGTAATGATTTTAAAAGATTAAGTAAAACTTAAGAAATCTTGAAAGTTAAATTCAGTTAATTGGAAGTTTCTTATCATGAGATCTTATGGCAAATGAAAGGAAAAATGTGCCTCTTGTGTTTATATGCAATGAAAGTTGGACATCAATTTTATCTTAAATATCTAAATTAAGCACCAATCTCTCTAAGAGGTGTAAAAAGTTCCTTCAAACTTCTAGTAGAATTTGGATCTTTTGATTTAGCCTTAAAATAAAATTTTGGATTAAAAAAATCAGCTACATGTAGTAGACGATGCATTTGAATCTCCCAATGATGATCTACAAATTTCAAGATGAAAACATATTTTCTTCTTTGCCACCAAAGATGTCCACAATTTTTGTTTTGCGTATTCCATTGCACCATAAACATAACCCATTGTTGGTTTTTCAGATCTATCAATTAATTTAAACATTTGTAGAATTGGTTGAGATGCTTACAAAATCTTCTCAACTCCATTCTAAAATTGTACCTGAAAAACGATTGATGACATATTCTTTCTGTATGCCTTTGCCCAAATGCTATTGTGTCAAGCATCATACAGAAATAACTTGTCCAAACCAAATGGAAGAAGATGAGAGAGTTAGTTTAGATGGGTAAGATTATCTCTAAATATTCAATTTAAGTATCTTAGATCAATTATTTTTCTATCTTAGATCTACCATATTGATTCTCCTTCTCTATTAACATAGATTTTGAGTTTTTTTTTCAGAGATATTGAAATCATTCAAATCATACTGAATTACTCTCCTCCAAATTAACTTAGGTCTACCATGATATTTTTTTTCGTTTATGCTATTTTAATATTTTCTACTTTTTTAATTGAATCTCCTTAGGTTTGTGTTTAATATTTTCTAAACCATCTCAATCTCTCATCTTTCAATTTGTCTACAATTATTGCTACTCCTACATTTTCTCTAATTTATTCATTCTTTATTCTATCTAGTTTATTATGACTACTCAGCCATCTTAATATTCTTATTTCAACAACACTTGCAAACATTTTTTATTGTCCCAACATTCACTACCCTGCTATATAACATTACATGTCTTATAGTTGTATGATAACATTTTTTTTCTTTCGATTTTAGTAAAATTTTATGATCACATAGAATCTCTATAACCAATCTTTACTTTATCCAACATGCTTTAATCTTATGATTAACATCTTTTTAAATATTGATTCTAGATACTTTAACTAAGTTCTTTGAGATGATATTGCTCCATCCAAACTAACACCCTCACACTCTTCTATTTAGTTTTTATTAAATTTACAAAATATATATTCTATTTTAGTTTTACTTATCTTGAAACTTTTAATCTCTAAAGTATTTTTCTATATTCTAACCTTTTAGTCACTTCTTTTTGTGTTTCATTTATCAATACGATATCGTCTACAAATATTATACATTAAAGTATATCATCTTGTATAGTTGTCATCAATTATTGCATACCCTTGATATAAGTCAATTAAAATTTTCTTCTTTAATTGTGTATACACTGGTGGTTGTTTCATCATATATATCTTTTATCATTTGTATTTATCTAATAGGCACCATCTTTTGCTTTAACACCCACCACAAAACTTTTCTTGAAATTTTATCATAGGTTTTTTCAAGTCAATAAACACCATGTGTAAATCTTTCTTCGTATCACAATATTTCTCTATCAAATTTCTAATGAGAAAAATCACTTCAGTTGTAGATCGACCATGTATAAATCTAAATTGATTGGTTGAAATATTTGTACAATTTTATAATCGCTGTTTAAGAACCCTTTTTTACGATTTCATAATACAACCCGTGAGTTTAACTCCTCTATCATCTGCACCTACATGAGGAGCGTTGACCTGGAGCTGTCCTTGGAAGATGCCTGGACCATCATGGAGTTGCTGGCTCTGATGATGACGGGATGCTGGGACTGCCAGTGCTCCACCAGCTTTTCCCATCAGATGTTGCAGTCCTTTGGATACATGACAGAGTACAGGAGAAATGACATCATCTTATTGTTGTCCGAGCCATCATAACTAAAATTCAGGGCAGAGTACTGCCTCCATGCTGCAGAGCTCCATCGCTGAATGATCTAGTGCCCCAAAGGTGGACTCCCCACTCATTGGCTAGTTGATGCGGGACGGGACCGGGGTCCCCATGGATACCAAATAAACCAGGAATATTCACCCAGTAGATAATTTGTCAAACAGAAAACAACCAGGATGACCAGAATTCAGAGATATGAACCAGCAGGTAACAGACCCGAAATGAACAATTTTCCAACAATACAGCAGGCCAGCAGTTTAAAGACCAGAAGTGCTAAGAATCCAACAATTTTCGCCAAGACGAGAATATACGATTAATCATCGTGATAAAATCAATCGATGAGGAGGATATATCGATAACGCGCAATCCTCGTGAAAATGGTAAGCAACTCGACGATCGTGGAAGCGATAGATAAAGGGACATTGGCTCGGATTTAAGTCATCGCGACCAATGAACTTGCACTTTGCGATTTTCCAGCAATGATATCGATTTCCGACAATAGGGACAACAACCCAAAAACTTTAAGGCTCGGATAATTTTCATCGCGGCCTCCGAATCGGGTGACCAATGTTCTACTATCCCGAGGAGGAATCAATCCGGTCGACGACTTGGTAAGAAGCTACCTAGGGTTTGGTTGATTAGTGGTCATCATCATTTTCCATTCCAACAATGTGGCGGTCGCGCATATCCGCCATAATGCAAGCTTATACATGTACCGAGAAGTTGAAATAATACTATGAAAATCCTTGAATACCGTTTGTTGAACCAGGCGAGTTCGAACCGGCGGCCTTAGGAACCGAAGTCGACTTAACGGAATTTGGAAAAGAACGATCTCAAACGTCCGTGATATACGAAAACTATCGGCGGTATCCATTCGAATTTCGACGAAATCGTGAAGCGATAAGAAGATCGGAGATTAAGGCTTGGAATAAGGACCGGTCTCGCTTCGCGTAAATGGTCGAAAATTAATGCGGCGGTAAAAAATCAAATACGAGAGAACTCTTGTTCTTGGGTGGAGAAGGACCGAGTTCCTCGGAAATCGGTAAGAATCGGCAAACCGAGCAGGCTAACTAAGTAGTTCGGAGAGATGTAAACGAGGGCGAAGATAGGATCTGTTCTTTTCGGGATCTAAATCACGGCATTGTAATAAATCGATCCGAACATAATCGATCCGATCAACTTGAAGAAAACTTGACTAAATCCGAGACGGAAGCAACGAAGACTCGAGAATACTATACCAATTTTCGGAATCGAGAACAACGTGGAAACGAGAACTCAACTTCGAGGTAACGGTATAGCCTCTCTTCTCGAGGTCGGAATTAGCTATGCGCGGCTAAATCGGATACGTCGGACTACCATCGTCGACTATCATTCTTAACCAAGACCGGAGTAGTATCTGTCAAGAAACCGCCGTTGCGGACGCGCGGTCCGAAGATCCGGAAGAACGAGGGAGGACGAATTCACGAAATAGCACGCGACCTTGGTCGTTTGCTCCCGACGGGAACCTCGAATATAACCGAGAGAATATCGCGGACCCTTCGTCGGCGGCGAGGCCTCGAGAAAGTAATGTTCAGCGGTCTCCGCGAAACGGACTTAGCGTCGCTCAACCGTCGAAAACGGCAACAACGAAGACTCGTCTTCGGCGAGCTGGAGAAGATCTCGGCTACCGGGAGTGTCGACGTTGAAGAAATATTCACGGCAGTACCAGGAAGGAAAGAAGCTCAAACGAGTGAAGAGGTCATTCCAGAAACTCGTCGACAACAGATCCAGAAGAAGAGGTTCAGGCGAACAACAGATATTTCGCAAGAGCCAGATCCAGAAGACAGAAATAGACAACGAGGACGAGCTATCCTTAAAAAGAGAGTGAAGGAGAAGAGAACGAGCTGTCCTCAAAATGTAGGGAAGGAAGAAACTACCGTAGAGATCGGAGGATCGATCCCACGGAGGTGAGGTTCAAGACAAACCAGTAGATCCAAGAAAGGAGAAACGACTTCCCCAAAGGTGCTCTTCGTTTTCTCCATCGGAGGAAGGAGATCCGGAAGAGAACGAAGATCGTGCTAGGGTTCGCCGCCGGGAGAAAACGCGGGCCAGCTGCTCGCAGGAGAGGAAGAAGATTCTGGAAGACGCTAGGGTTCTCCGGAGGAAGAAATCTCCCGCGTGAAGACCACCGCCCGCCGCCGGGAGAGAGTCGCCGGCCAGCCGCCGGAGGAGAGCCGCGGGCCAGCCGCTCGCGAAATGAATATCGGGGAGAGAGAAGGGAAAAACCCTCGCGGGTTTAAACACGCTCGGGAGAGGGAGGGGCAAACCGGGAATTAAAGAACCAACGGGAGAAAACAATCAACGCTATTTCATTTCATTCAATGTCTCCTCTCATCGTATACATGGCCCCTATTTATAGGGTTAAAACTCAGAAAAGATCCGAAAATGTTTAAGAAATTGAAAAAATGCTCAAACAAATCAACTAAAAATCCTAAAATTAGGAAAATACCTAAATGGACCCATTATTGATCAAAAAAATCAAAATTACATGAGATTTGAAAATCAATAATTGTTTCTGGCATCCCAATTCAATTAATAACATGAATAGGTTCTTGTGCCCCGATTCGGTTCCCATCACTAGTCTCCTGGTTGCCATCGCCCTGCCGATGGTGATGAGCGCGAGGGGGAGTCCACCACATTTGCCAACCACCTGCTTTAGCCCACCAGATGGACGGGTGGTTCTGGTGAACAGCTTGTGCACCATGAATTTCTCTGCAAAAGAGCTCCCATGATTGGGGTTGCAGTTTCATCTTGAGGTTCTGATCTACATCCATGTCGGTGCAGACATGCAGCAACCGCATCATCAACACTATCTTGTAGTTCCATCTGTTCTTTGGCAACAGACTGCCGACCTTGGTCCACAGGTCATCTGGGAGCAGAAGGAACTGCTTCCTGGAGAGCACCTCAAAGAGAAGCTTGGCATGGGATTCAACCTCGGCGTCTGGAAAAGATAAGTTCATGCGATTGCTGCTCTGCTTCTGGATTCCGTAGACATCGACCTCCCTTGACACGGTGACCCAAGCCACCAAGTCGAATGCAACCTCGGCAGTGCTGGATCTGAAGAAGCAGTTGTTGATCTGCCACAGTAGGGTGCTTTTCCCTATCCTGCATTCCTGCCCATTCTGTAAATGCTGATGCTGGCCAGCAAAGGCCCCCTCGTCTCCACCCAGATATTGATAGATAGATATTAGAAAGATGAGCGAGAGATGAAAGAGAGAGACCGAGGTGAGAGAGATGGTGAAATAGAAGGTATTATAATAATTTAACAATTGTATGTTAAAAGTAATGGCGAATGTCAATGGAGTCAAATCATATGAACCATAATAGAAATATAATAAGATTTCAAGGAGTTAAAAAAGATTATCATAATTTGAGGGTCATATCTGGAAATACATATAATTTCAGAAACTTAAATGTAAAACCCCCTTATTTTAAATGAATTGAGTGATATGTAAGGAAAATGAGGTCTCCACAGTAGGCTGTCAAATTTCGTAAAATTTGCTTTTTTGTCAGCTCGAAGAGTGTTGTCTATTATATTGCCTTCTAATTTCTGTCTGTGCTTTATTTTGTATGAACATCATAATTTTCAATACTGTTTCGAGATATTGGTAATGAAATGCTTTATGTACAGTTAAATGCTGTGCCTTTTTTCTGTTACCGATCTTTGATCTTTTGAATATTTAATGAATGATTTAGGTACTTGAAATATTGGAACTCTATCGGAGAATATATGAAGAATTTCTTACCATCCCAGTCATACAAGGGAAAAAGAGTGAATTAGAGAAGTTTGCTGGCGGGCTTTACACAACAAGTGTTGAGGTATAAATGTGTACATTCTAGTATAAATGCGTGCTATTGTTGCTGATCTAATGTAAGTTATGTTTGTTTTTGATTCACAAATTACTAAACTAAAAAGGGCACAATTGGCCAGGGCTGATCATGATCCAATCTGGTGGCAGGCAAGAATTAGTCAGTTAGGTTAAGTCAATCCATTATTGGCTAGTTCTCAGCTGGGATCAACCATCACACATGCTCACGATCTGCCCTTCCGTGCTGATTGAGCATGGCTGTGCCACTTCAACTAGTTTATCCAATTTCATCCCTGACTCAGCCCATCCCGGCAATATGGAAGACAGTCTCAGGATTGGCTCCTAGATCTGACTGGGCCAATCCTGATTTGGTTCAGATCATATTTGTCAGTAGAAGCCATTGAGCTGATTCAGCTCTGGCTTGAACCAACTTGGCCCGAGTGGAAACAGAATTTCCTGATTCCGGTCAGTCAGTCTATGGTCAGGATCAGTTAATCTCACACTGGCAGAGACAGTTCAACTAGACTGTCTGAGTTCATTCCAAATCAACCTTGCTGACGATTCCTACTGATCCCAATTTGGATCAGCTGGTACTAGGCCTGATCCTGATTGGACAAGCAGGCAAACCATCCCTAACTGAACCCATCCAATTTTATCCGGACTAGCCTTATAGGCCAATGATCAGTTCCGCCTGGGGTAATTGGATCATCCATGGCCACTTCCAATTTGGATTGCCCGATACTGCCTACTATGCCTCTCACATGGGATCTTCTGGATTAGTATATGATCTCACGGGCTTGATTGGATTGCATCAGGAATGGTAACTTAATCTAGATTGTATTGTCTTTACCAAAGGATGGCAATAAGGCATGCTCCACTTATGCTGTTCTAATGACGAAATAGACATTAATTGTGCATCTTTAAATATAACATATTCTTTTTCTCTATGAATTGTTGTTGTTAGTAACTAGAGGAACAAATTTGTTGCTGCCAGGCGTTTATTCCTAACACCGGTCGTGGAATACAAGGTGCCACATCACATTGTCTTGGACAAAATTTTGCAAGGATGTTTGATATTACGTTTGAGAATGAAAATCGAGAAAAGACGATGGTCTGGCAGAATTCATGGGCATACAGCACGCGCACGGTATTTTTCTGTTACATATTAATTATTAGCAAATTTATTTGTCATTATATGCAGTTTCAAGGTGATGACTTATGCATTGTTTAGATCCTTCATTTTCTCACTTGCTTGGATCATGGGTTTGAAACTAGAAATATCATCTCTATAAATTGTTAATATTATTGCCATTACATTCCACTCATTAACTCCCATACTCTGGGAACAGTCAAGACTATTTCTGTATTAGTAGATGCTATTTGATTGCTTCTTTGCTATATTTTCTTCATAAACCAGTCTGCGGAATCCATTTATAGACTTTTCAAGAACGATATAGATTGTATATTTTATGTTTTATTCTTTTATTACTATGTACGCTAGAAACCAATATAAGGGTGCAGATCCTATTTGATTGCTTCTTCGCTCTATTTTCTTCATAAACCAGCCTGCATAATCCCTTTATAGACCTTTCAATCATGATACAGATTGTATATTTTATATTTTAATCTTTTATTGCTATGTACGCTAGAAACCAATACATGGGTGTGCACATGGCGTGATTTTGCAGATTGGTGTAATGGTGATGGTCCATGGTGATGACAAGGGTCTGGTTTTACCTCCTAAAGTAGCGGCTGTCCAAGTCATTGTGATTCCAGTTCCATATAAGGATGCAAATACCCAAGGGATATTTGATGCCTGCTCTTCAGCAGTGAACGTACTAAGTGAAGCAGGTTTGAGAGTAGAAGCTGATTTGAGAGAGAACTATTCACCTGGTTGGAAATACTCCCACTGGGAAATGAAAGGTGTTCCTTTAAGGATTGAAATTGGTCCAAAAGACTTGGCAAATAATCAGGTAATCCCCTTTGTCTTCTTAAACAGTGGAAGGTGCAGTTTAAATGTTAGACGCATTTTTTGGAATTATCTTACATTTTTTTTCATTTTATACATTTATCATTTATTAGGTTCAGTTACTAGCGATATACACGTCCTAGGGCACTAGAAGAGGTGAGCTCCCTTGCTCAAGGCCTTGAAACAGTTGCCCTAGGTCCTTCCTGTCCACTTTAACCTTTATATCTTTTCTATACTGGAATTTGCAAATTTCTGGTTATAAAGCACACTATTATATGGTAAAGTCCAAGTCCATATTGCACATCTTTTTAATTGTATTGTTTAAACATGTTTCAATTGTTTAGATTGCATTTTAGGTACTTTTGATCTAACATTTCGTGATGTATTAGTGGCATCAAGCAATTTGGATGTGCAGATTTAGTCTCTTGTTTCACCTGGAAAAATAGAAAAAGGGGAAAAGATTTGTCAAGAGGCCGTGAACACCTCTGGCATCAAGCAGAAGAAGAAGTGGGAGGAGGGTGAGGAATGAGAAAAGAAGAGGAAGAAGGAAAGGAAGAGGAAGGCTGAACTGTTGAAGGAGAGCAAGGAACAAACAAAAGGAAAAATATTGGTGGTAGGCACTGAAGCCCTGCGCATTGGGCTGGGGAAGAGGCAGAAGAACTTGCCATTAAAGAGCAGAGGAAGAAGGATGCTGCCACCATTGTCAAAACCATAGCCCGCGCAAGCCTCATGTTTACCCTTTCCCCTGTGGGCAGTTACAGAAAGGAGAAAATGGGGAAGGGGGATGGTGGTAAGTTCATAACTTTTTTATGCTACCTTTCTTCACCATGAAAATACCGCTTGGTGGTGGTATTTTGTGGATGAAAAAGTTCTTCCACCACTCTATAAATAGGTCCCAATGAGGCTTCATTTGTAAAGACCAAGTCTCAAGGCGTGGCACCTTCTGCTCAAAGAGTTCCCAAGGAGGCAAATGAAAGCTTCTGTGAAGTGATCTCCCAAGGAAAAGAAGGAAAAACCTCTAAGAACTCCAGAAGTGCTTAAGGCACAAATTAGAAAGTCCCTAAAAGGCCCAAAGACTACCCAAGGCCCAACAAGCCTCTAATGGCCAAAAGTGCCTAATGCACAAGGAGACCATATATATATAGCCAAGAGTCAATAGCCTTAAAGGGCAAGACACTTAGGCTAATGCATTTCATATGAAGGCCATCATAGGGTGTTCATAGACACATGTTTTATCATATATGTTTAAATACGTCAATGATTAGAGCTAGTTGGGACTTAATATGTAGGGTACATGGCCCTAAAAATATCCCTATGTATGCTTTATAGATATTCATGAAGCTATGGGTATGAGATTAAATGGGAGAAAACCCCTTAATATATCAAAATTGTGCGCATGATTTTATGTTTGTGGTGGGGACTTGGTCCGGTCCATTTTGGGGTTTATTTGTATTTACGTCCTCTTGGACATGTTTGTAAATATTGAAGTTTTTTTGGGTCATTTTTTTTTCTTATCGTCCATGTTTGTAAATAGTCATTTAAGAGGTCATTTTTTGTAAATTGGCTCCTCTATTTAAGAGAGCTCATTGTTGGAAATATAGAGAGAGTTTGTGTTAGATTTTTACAGCCCTAGGGCTTGGTCCATTGTGCAGGGGGCGTTGCCCCCATTCCCCTTCACATCTTCCTGGATGGAGGTCCTCCAGCTCCACCTCTGGTGATGACTAGTTCCCTTCGCAACCCTCTGATGTTAGCGCCTTCTCCTCCTCCGCCTTTCAGTGATCTTTGAGCCATTCTGTCTCCTCCCCCCTTTAGTGGTTCAAGCTTAATCTCCCTGTCAACACCCCCATTCACCCCCATCTCCGTCTATTTTGACACCTTCGACATTGTCTACCCCCACCATCTTAACATCCCCACCTCCAGTGATCCCCGGAGTACTTATACCTTTCTCGGTAGCTCCATTCACCCCAACAGATAAAGGAAGAAGATCAAGCAGGCCCACGATGACGGCTCTGTCTGCACCCCTCGATCCCTCTCTCTTGATGGCGGACAGGTGCTCTGCTGGGCCTTCGGCGGCCATTCCCCTCCTCCGGCAACTGCCGCAATACCACCTGGTGGCCTCTCCTCCTTCCTTTGGTGGAGACGATGTTGACTGCTGGGCTGCTGACAGCCCCTTTGGCTTCTGCCGGCTCCCCCTCTCAGTGCAAAGCTCGATGGCATCCATTGGGGACCTCCTGTCCCTCTTTCTGCGATGGCATCAGCTGATGTCGACGGCCCTTCTAGCTTCCCCCTCAAGCACATCGACGACGACTGCGATGGCGGCACTTCTGACATCCATCTTCTCCTTTCGCACGATGTGGCACTGCAGATGAAGCAGTGGTCGAAGATAGTAGGCTAGAAGCCCTCGCAAGCGTACGAGGTCGAAGCCCCCCTTGATGGGGTACGCGGCGACTAGTCACCCCTCCGTGATATTGCCCTCGGCGGCCAACGACGGACGGCCACGATTGCCCCCCGGTTTAAGTGACTCCTGCTCAAGCCGGTGCCAGTTCACCCCGCCTGACCAGCCTGCCTACCTGGCCAGCTCAGCCGGTCCTGATCAGCCTTCCAGATCGGGTCCAGACCCAGTTCAACCTGGTTTGGCCTGGTTTAGGGCTGGTTCGACCCGATTCGATCGGCCATAGCTGGGTTCAAGGCCTAAATCGGCTGGTTCGGGCTGTTTTGGACTGGTTCAAAGCCGGTTCAGCCATTTTGGGGCTGGCTTAGGTCCATTTTGAGTGGTTCGGGCCCAGTTCGACATGGTTTGGACCCGATCTTGCCGATTCAAGTTTAGTTTCTTTATTTTCAGCATCTTTTAGCTGTTTTGAACTTCCTAACGCCGTTTTGCAGCGTTTAGCTATCAGCCCATCACGCACTGTCCCGCATCAGTTTATTTTAATGGGGATTATAGCTTTAGATGCCTCCCATTTCTTATGTACTTATATGTACTTTTTATAATACAAAATGAAATAGAAAATATCTTTCATAATCATGTTATTTTTCTTTGCTGTGTCATGCTCCCTCTGCTTTACGTGAACCATTATTAAGCTGGCAACTTATCACCTAAGAGCCCAAGAATCCTTCAAGCACCTTGTCTCTTCATGTGTACGAGGTTGAATGTACTACAATTCTCCTCACGTTGACTTGAACTGGTGCTCTGACTCAACACCCAACTACTATAACTGCTAGTGGATTCCATGGAATGCCGGGTCGCGACCCGGGTCGCGACCCGGCCCCGACCCGGTCGGGTTTAGGCCCGACCGGCCCGGTCGCGACCCGGTCGGGGCGACTCCCCCGGCCGGGTCGCGGAGTCGTGGCCGGGTCGCGCGAGTCGCGCGACCCGGCCGACCGGGTCGCGTGACCCGGTCTGGCAACGGTCACTCTCAAGACCGTTGCCAACGGTCTTGGGGGGGCGCAGCCCCCCCATTCAGCCCCTTGGGGGCTATTTAAAGCCCCCAAGGGGCTCTCCTTACTCCCACCCCCCCACTCTCACTCTCAACCTCTCATTATGTGGAGTCATCGGATACTTCGATCCAATCGACCTATAGTTATGGTGACTCGTTTGGATCAAGTCTTAGGATAGTTTCCCGAGGGACAGACGAATATGATCGTCATGTGCATACGTATCGTTTGTACTCAACCCAAATGACATGGGGAGAGTACAACAACTACCTACAAAGCGGACAACACATCATGTTGGAATAAAATTGATGCATTATTTATTTAAATCATGTCATTTAATTTATCCAATTTTTCTGTATTTTTTCAGATTTTTTTTCGCATTTTTCTTATTTTTTTGAATATTTCAAAAAAATAATAATTAAAAATCCGGGTCGCGACCCGGTCGCGACCGGGTCGGCCTGGGGGTCCCGCGACCCGGTCGCGACCCCCGACCCAACCCTCCTTGGTGGATTCCATTCACTCTTGTTGTTCACTTGTATCCACCATTCAGTTGTGAAATCACAAATAGACATGAGATTATCAAGTGTATAATATTTTCATAACAATGTTTAACATCTAAATGTGTAATAACTTACCAGGTCAAACTTTATCATGTGAGTACTACAAATCTAGATCTCCCTAGACTCCAATTTTATGTTTATATGATGTTATCTGAAATACAATATAAAATAGAGTTAAATTTTTTGCCACCGCTTACTTTTAATGTTCACAAAATTTTTAAACATTACTTACTTTAATGTCAGCTTTGGTTCTATGCTGTAGAGTCCTACACAACCTCTTTTTCATTGATAATGTGCCGGAGAGTATCTTAGCATCATTACACACTTGCCCACCATACTGTAACCTCGGGTTGAAGAAATATCCTATCACAATGAAACACATCTCATAGTTAGTGCATTAACCATTAACACATTACTAGAAGAATGAACTGAAAGACAACAATTAAATTTATACTTACATTATGAATGTCGTGATGAAGTGTTTTGTCTCATCTATTGTCAATTACGTTTCACCATTTCTAATAACCCCTATGGTGTTTCTCTTTAATTTTGAGATTTGCTTTGCCCATTGCATCGTACAAGTATCTCATTTAATTTTTATCATTTGAGTTCACCAATCTAAGGACTTGTACTATAGGTTCTATAATAGACAAGTAGTATTGTACATTTTCTCATCACTTGTTATACTCAATAAGACTCTCCATCTTCAATAGAATCTCATACTGATATATTATGTTTCTATATGCATCCATGTAGTAGTGGTAAGCTGTGGAGAGTATGAGCTTCTTTAGATCATTTTTATATCTATAGAGTCTCTCTAATGCAATAAAATGTGTAGTAAATCTAGTCGGACTCGGTCAAAGTAGATCACGATCATCAATGTGCTCTCTCTTGATATGTAATAATCTAGGATACTCATGAATAAATGATGTGATCAGTTGTCCTTGACTGACTAATGATTTCACAGATGGATCCCTGCCAATGTCCTTTAACATAAGATCAATAGAGTGTGCAATACAGGGCACCCAAAATAAGTGGGGTCTAACCTCCATCAATTTCTTCCTTGTAGTCTTATACGATGTTTTGTTGTTTGTAACAAACTGCACAATGTTCTCCTTTCCAATCTCCTCCACCACAGTGTTCATCAAGCTGAACAGGTAATCTACATTTTTCTCCTTGCCTGATTATCAATAGATTTCAAAAATATAGTTCTTTCAGAATAATATATAAGGAAGTTTACGAGGGACCTTCTTGTAATTCCTATCCACCCATCACACATTATAGTGTAGGCCCTCTTCTTCTAGATGGATTTGAATCCATCTATCCAAGATGTTAATTCATCAACCTTTTCATTCAACCCACCCTCGTATATGTATTTAGAGGTGGGGGTTTTCAATTATGGCCCAACTTCACCAGTGACATCTACCGTTGTCTAGAAATCGTAGTTGTCAAGGCGACAAGATGTCCAAGGCGTTGAAGGGTGTGTTGGCACCGATTTTTTTTTAAATTAAGCCCATTTCCATGCATGTAATGGGCTTTGTCTTAGAGTAGGCCCACTTTGGTCGGGTAAACATACCATTGAATTGGTTTAATTTAGGTGCCAAATGGACCATTGGAATACCAAATTCTGGCCCATTCCCCCTACGATAGATTTGTTCCGGAGGAGTCCGCAAGAAAAACATATAATGAATGAATAAACAAACTATCAGAGGGAGGGAAAGAGCCAACTCTCTGACGAACTCCATTCCAGAACCAACACTAAACAGCAGCAGTGGTTGCCATAAGAAGCCGGGCAGAGGATAGAAAGAGAGGCGGGCCAATCCCACATATTGCGGGATTGTTCCGAGTCCGTCTCATAACCAGAATCCCCTTCGCGGCAAGTTTCATAGCGGAAGGAGTCTCCCCTGGAAGCCACACGGGCCTATATAAAGCCAGCCTCAGGGAGAGAAGAAGGGGGACAGAGAGAAATCCAAAGAAGAAGGCCGAGAGAGAGAGAGCAGACCGGAAGTCCTGCCCGCTGTCGGACCTCCTTCCCGCAGCTGCTATCATCGCCGGAAATCCCCCCTGAAGCTGCTACCGCCGCCGGAAGCACCTGTTGCAGACGTTGGGATCGCCGGAAGCCTCCTTTGCGGCAGCAGCAGCCGTCGCCAAGTCCTCTCCCGGAAGACGCCGCTGCCGTCGGACCTCCTCCGGCAGCAGCAGCCGTCTCCATCTGGAGCATCCGGCCGCAAGAGAAGCCCCGTCGGGAGCCGCAAGCATTGCCGGAAGCTCCACCAGAAGTCGTGAAGCTCCGCCATCCACCGTCGCCGGGAGGAGAAGCCGCGGGCAGCGGGTGAACAGTGCCGGGGGGAGGGGATTATTTTCCCCCCACTATGTCCACCTTGGACATGTCGTGGGGCCCACCGGACAAGGAGAGTTAAAAAAAAAGAGAAGAAAGGCTGCGGGCGGTCGCGACTGCGTGAGAAGCCGCGGGCACACATGAGAGGCCGCGCGGGAGGCTGTTGACCCGCGGGTCAAATAGCGGGTGGGACCCGCCCAAATGAAGCAATCAAAAAAAAGAAGAGAAAAGGAAAGGAAGAGAAAGAAGTCGGCCCAAGTGAACTCCCGCGGGAGGCAGATGCAAAGGCCCACCAGGCCTTGATGAACAGGGGTTTGAACAGGACCCAATGAAGATCAAATCTTCTTGAAATACACAATCAACTGGAAACTTAAATAAAAATACATTAATTAATTCAACAAACCGAGGCGAGCAACCGGCCGGCTAAAAACCCGCCTCATGGTCTCGGCATAACTTAAAAGAATGAAAATAAATGGGAAAGTAATAGGCCAGTTTTAAGCACGCCTCTTGACCCATAATTCAAAAAAAATAAAATAAAATAAACAATAAAAAAAATTAAATAACAATCTACTTAATTAATCAACAAACCGAGACGAGCATCCGGCCGGCTAAAAACCCGCCTCATGGTCTTGGCTTAACTTAAAAGAATTCAAAACAAATAGGGAAAGCAATGAGCCGACTTTTAAGCACGCCCCTTGACCCTTTAAGGTGGACATACAAAGGTCTATTGAAAAGACCCTAATGTCTTACCATGCCCTAAGAGGGAGTTACTTACCCATTATGCCATGGAAAGCTGTGCATGATCAACATGCCGATATGCCGAACTATGAGCTAATGAGGTTCATCAATCATGAGATGAGTCCCCACAAGCTTATCAAAAGCCAGGTGTGCTTAATCTCAAATCAATGAGAGGTATGCCCACAAGTCTATCAAAGACCGGGTATTTTCCATCTCAGATTGATCAAACAGATTCCATGTTCATCAAGGACTCAATGGGGGCCTGATTTCAGGTCATTCAAACTATAAGAATCATGTCTCATGTTGAGAAAAAAATAATTGAAAATTCATGCTCGGTGCACAGACTTGTGCTACTAGGAGAGGACAGCTAAATGAAATAAATTGGAAGGCAAGATAACAAAATTTTTTGACATAAACGAAGTCAAAATCTGAAGTTGTAAAAATCTGAAATTCTGAAATTCAAGCCGAAACCTGTGAATCTAAAAAAAAAGGGAAGAAGAAAGGGCCGGTAAAACCTGCAAAAATCTGAAACATGTAATCAGAAATTTGAAGGTCTGAAATCTGAAATTTAAAAGAATCTGAAACATGTAGAATCAGAAATCAAAATCTGCAGTAAAAAAAGGGAAATCTGAACTTCACATTTAAAACCGAAGCCTGAAAAATCTGCAAATCCAGAAAATTGTAAAAATCTGAAATCAGAACCTAAAAAGTTCAGAAACTGTCATCTGGAAATCTCTGAATATAAAATTGAAATATGCAGGTTTTAAAATCTGAATGTCAAATCCGAAGATAAAAATATGGAATCCAAGCCCACTTGTAAATCTGAGAAATCTGTAAAGCCCAGAATCTGAAATCTAAGTCTTCACATAATGTCCAAATCAAACAATTCCAAGCAAATCACAAATTCATAAATGAACCAAATCTGTAAACAAAAAAAACTTCCAAATCAACTCAAATCTGACCGTCCATCAAGCTCAAACATAATCAAATTTAGAACGGGATCTGCACCCAAGTCAAAATCCGTAAGCAGGGTTAAATCAGTGGAATTCAAGTGAACTCAAGCTGGTAAGAAAATTCAAATTTAAAACCAATCCAAATCATTTCACGTAAATTTAAAAGTTGCATACAGAAATTGTCAAATCCACTAAATCTGAATTTCCCCAGAATCAAACAACCAAAATCTAATTAATTTCAACCAACTCAAATAAACTCAACTTAATAAAACTCAAAACAAATTAAAGCCCACATCAAAACCCAAATTCCAACCACTGAATCTAGAAATCAAACAGATTCTATTGAATTTAAAACAAATCAAATTCTGAACAAATTCGTTCTAAAAAACTCAAATCAATTTTAATCAATCAACTCAAATTAAATTCAAAACTAAATTAAATGCTTGCTTTCCATCAAGTTCATGGGGTGATTTTCTCCTGTGTTTGTATGAATGTTTACTGTGGGTGTATTGTCTTCTACTTCAATGGATTGCTATGACGCTTAATCAAGGGTTTTCGAGTAATCTCGATGTAATTAACGTCGGATCTTCGCACCATCCGACGAGGAGAGGTCAAAATAAATTTTCACCCTAAGAACCTCAACATATAATTTTGACCGTAGTTAGTACTTTTATGGAATACCATCTATTTTCCTAAGAAGTCAATGCTAAGGTCTAATTCAAATCCAAATGGAAAATGAATTTCCAAAACCAAAATCTTTTAAATTTGAGAGATTTTTGAGGTTACATCAGGGTGCCAATTTCGTTTAGGCGACAAGGCAACCGCTTAGACGTTGTCTAGGTGGTATCATTATATGTGCATATATATACATATATATGAATATGTACAATCATATATGTAATTAGATATTAATACTATATATATTTATGTAAACATACAGACAATACATAAATATAATTATATTTGTATTTTATAATTGAATGTATATGATTGTGTGTACATACGTATAAATGTGATTTTGTATATATAATTATGAATGTGTGGGTATTTATTTTTAGGAAAGGAGTTAATCTTGATAAATTAAGTGAGAGTGAGAGAAAAGATAGATAAGAGAGAATTTTATAAATTTTAAGTATATAATATATATTTATAATTATAAATTTTAAATATATATATGATAGTATAAGTGATAATGAAATATATTAATATATTCAAACTATCATTAAATAGGTGCCCTTTGTGGGAGATATCAAGGGGAAAAAACTCCTAACAATTACTTTTTAATTATGTAAAAATACTCGGGGCACCTTGCTTAGGTACTTAGGCAGACACCTTGGACGCCTTGGGTGCCTAGGCGGGTGTCTTGGGCGCCTTTCTGAGTGCCCCATAACGCGCTTTGGCAAGGCGCCCCGGGCAAAAGTGCCTTGGCGCTTAGGCGGTGCCTAGGTGCCTGCCTTGACAACTATGCTGGAAATTATGGACTAATGGTTGCATGTGACAGGACACTTACTTGAGCCAAAGTAAATACATCGTTGTTAATAATTATTTTAAAAATATCTTAAACATACAGTTGATAAAACTTAACATTTTCATATACCTACGCGTAGAAAATTTTTTACCATGTGCTTGATTGCTTTCTTCGTGGCCTTTGTTGTAGCTTTAATTCCCTTTAAGGCATGCTTTATCAACCTCTGGCCTCTATCACTTTGCCTATACATGGTAGTGTCTACCATTGGTCAAACTAAATGCGATCGACGAAAATCAATCCCTCGGACATGTCATGTACCTTCCCCCACGTCAGAATGTCTAGCGGCAGCACCTGAACCTCTTGCCCACTTCTTCTTTCCTCATCCTCATAGGCTTGAGCCCTACTAACATCCATGGCTCTCCTAACCTGAGCCTCATCATTATCATCATCATCTGAAGATGATGAATCAACATGTACATGTGCTTGTCCTTTTCCTTTGTTACCCTTTCTTGATATGAGATCGGTGTCTCTCCGTCCTAGCGACTCATCATGAAGATCTTATCTTTGTTCAATTTTAACTTCTGTTTGTGATGCTCTCTCAATTAAATATTCTTTTATTTCTTTCTTAAGCTAAGTCGGGACCTTTATCACACTTCTTCACATTACCACCCACATCAGCTATATATTACATCAGACGGTATACACCTCTATTCATATCTTTCTGACACCATTTACATCTCACACTTTTTTTTGTCAACATCTAATAAGTAGTTATGTTGCCATCCAATGTCGCGATGTGCAACGACACCTTGCTCCTTGTCATCCATTTTATCTGCATTCACACAACAATTTAAAAATTGTAAACAACATGATGTCATAATCACCCTCATTTGGGCCTTTGGGGTGAGAAAATTAGAAAACCACCCCCGTTTGGAGGTGAGAAAATTGCACAATCACCCCCCGAAGGGGTGACCTATGAATACTGGCGGGGCAGGGGGGATCGGAGAGCCCCCTTCAGGGCTAGGGGTCCTAAGGGAAGGGGGGAAAAGGAGGATCAGGTCCAGGGAGGGGTAAAAACCTATTTAAGGTGAGGATCGCTTGAGGAAATTGGGGATTGCTAGAGGGCCAATTCTCACCGAAGGGGATCCCTGGGGGAGTTACAATTAGGGTGGGGGTGGGGAGAGAATCAATCTAGAATCGGTTCAAAATAAGGTCTCAGATTGACTCGATTTTGGACGTTTCTGGATTACAAAGAACATCGACCGTATCCTGATTCAATCCAAGAGCGATTCTATTGTTTTAGACAGATTTGGCTAGAAGTCCATGCCAGATCGCTAGTTCGGGCTAGAATCGAATCATCTAACATCAATCAAATCCCAGAATCGGTTGATCCCGATCCGGATCGACTGATTCTACAATCCATGGTACTAATCCTGGATTAGGAGGGTTGAGATAAGTGATCTAGTGTAAAATAAAGTCACTTCTCATGATATGGATTTAAATGATATAAATATTAGGGCGTGCTCACTTAACGATGCATTGCACCAGAGCCCGAGTGGCAAAAATATATCAAGGGTGAGGGTGTTCCCTTCATGCGATGTGCCACATAAGCATCCTAATATGTTGTTAAATAAGTAAGGGTTTCCACATCAAGGACGGACGTGAGTAAAGTTGTTAGCTCAGAATGAAGAACAATATAAGGTCTCTGACAAACTCAAAAGTAAATAGACATTATTATAGAAATAAATCAAAGAAAAAAGATTGAAAGAAAAAATAAGAATAGGTACTTGGAATATTGGATTCCTTATAAGAAAACTATAAAACTTGTTGATAGTACAGAGAGGAGAAAGATTAATATTATATATTCAAGAAATCAAGTGGATAAGAGAGAAATATAAAGAAATAGGAAATATATGTTATAAACTATAGTATTATACAAGAAAAGAGAGAAATAAAAATAGGGTATGTATCATTATTGATAAAACATTTAAGGATACATATGTTTTAATAAAATGAATTAGAGATATGGTTATTACGATAAAACTGATTACAGAAGGAGAGATTAATGTAATTAGTATGTATGCTTCAATAATTGGTTTAAGTAGGGAGAATAAAGAAAAATTTTGGGAAGATTCGAATGAGCTTACGTAGAGTATATCTGTTGGCACCCAAAAAATGTCATGACATCCAGAACTAGCAAGTTTTGGGCAAAATACATGAAAGAAAATTGAACAGGCAAGTGTGATCCACTTTTCATCACATTTAGGGCCAACGGGCCAAATGGGCCCAATAAGCCTTATTGGGCCTGACCAGCTAGATGATGACTTGATAACGGTCAGACATCACCATCTTGTCCGTCTAGCTCAAACTTGAGCAACGACGAAGTCGGATCGAAAATCCGACTTGAATTCAACAAGTTATGGGTCAAACGGTGAAAACACTCCCGAATGGCCTTTGGTAGGCTTAATGGGCCCAAATAACAAAACAAGTGGGCTCACAGCACTGTACCAGTCAAGACATTTCCAACGGCACATCACATGTCAAAATCTCGCTTCGGACAGTAAAATGACCGTTTTGCCCTTGTGGGATTCAGGCAATCTGGGGAAGGTCCAAAGAAAAGTGGCACTACCAAAAGGTCTACTTGACTTTCAGATAAACAATGACAGAGTCAGATCGGCAATCCGACCCATATTTGGAAAGTTATGAGGAAAACACTGAAAGTCAATTTTCGAATGGCCTTAATAAGGGCATATCAAGTCCGAAAAACAAAACAAGTGGGTCCATGGGGCTGTACCAGTTGAGGGCTTCGCAACGGTACTCTGAATGTCAGAATCCGATTTCGGATGGTACCCGAACGGTAAAATGACATCTTTCGCCCTTGGTAGGTTTGGACAATTCGGGATAAGCCCGATAATATCTCGGTGCATCATTAAGTCCGCCAAGCTCCATATTGAGCAACATTAAAGTCAGATCAGAAATCTGACTTGTATTCGGCAAGATATGGGCAAAACAATGAAAGTGGACTTTTAGGCGGTCCTTACTGGGCTTGGTGGGCCCAAATGACCAAACCAGTGTGTCAACAGTATTGCCTCGACAGAGAGCTTCACAACGGTGCCTTGAATGTCAAAATCCGACTCCGGACGAAAAAATGACCGTTTTGCCCCTATTGGGCCTGAACAAATCCAGACAGGCCCATTAACATATGGCGTCACCAGAAAGTCCGCCTGACTTCCAGATGAACAACATCAAAGTTGGATCATCAATCCAATCTATATGTGGAAAGTTGTGGACAAAATTTGAAAAATTGCAAAGTCGGCACACACTTTGAAACAGATGGGTCAAATGAGAAGAGGATCGAACCTGTTTAGGTTATTAGGTTCTCTCGTGCTGCTTCTTCAATAATAATTGGACTATGGGAGATAAAGGAGGGCTGGGATTGAAATAGATGAAGGCTGATTTGGATCAATGGCTCAGATTTGATATAACTTAAGTTATTGGATCCTATCTTAATGGTTTCTTATTGGTATTGGATCATGGGAAGTAAAGAAGGGCCAGGATGCCATCTCATGATCAGATTTAGATCAAGGGCCCAGATTTGACATAACTTAAGTTATTGGATCCTGTCTTAATGGGTCTTAATGGTATCAAATATTTGAATGGGAGAAGCCACGTACTGCCCATCTCTTGGCCAAGTCAAATGTTGACTTCCAGAATTTTCAGGAGGGCTTAAAAAAAGAGAAAAAGGAACGTGGGGGGGTCAGTAAACTGAACTTCCCCCCACTGCGGCCACTACTCCCATGACCTCCACTTCCTCCATGATGGGGGGAGGTTACGCTGGACAGTTTTCTTCTCTTTAAGAGAGACCTGCCGGATAGAGAGAGGGGTTGGCTGGGGTATTCTTACGTGAAGAGGAGAGCTCCTGCGTGAAGAAGGGAAAGGGAAGGTGACAGTCTCAAGAAGCTTGCTGCGCACTGCTGCTGAGAAGCCAAGGAAGGTGAAGAAGAAGAAGAAAAAGGTAAGGTTAAAGGGGTCCGGTCATATCCTTCTCCTCCTTCTTCAAGCCTCCTCTATAAACCTTCTTCAAAACCCCTCTGGACAAGCCCTCCAATCATGCTATTCGACCTCTTCTAATACCCCATTCAGATCCCAAAATCTGTTCACATATCAGTTTTGTTTAGATCCTAAACTCCCCTCTACATTGAAATTCTGTTCCGACAGGGTACATTTCACATACAATTCCACATAACACCTTGATCAACCCCCCCTAATCCAGTCCTAAATCATCCTGAAATAGCATCCGGTTAGGCTGCCTAGACAGGTCTTTAGGTATCCCAAGAAAATCATACAAAAATACTCTGTTTAGAAATCCTCAAAACAGACCTTGAACAGGCAGCAGCTAGAGCCTGTCTTCCTCCTTAAATCAGTCCCCCAAGCTCACCTCTAAACGGTCCCTTAATCTCCCAATCCGGTCCCATTTTCTGAATCAAAAGAGAGCCAATTGCCGCGGAGCTCTTTAAGACAACCAGAACCCAGTTTCTGGCCAAGATCAATCAGGCCGCCAGGGCCTTGTTTCAGCAAGTCACTAAGCACAGTTTCAGGTCGGAACCAGAGAGGCCGCCAGGGCCAAGAGAGTTGGCCGACAGGGCCCTGATGAAGTCCAAACAGGCCTTCAAGGCCCAATAAAGATAGTTTGGCCGCCAGGGCCTTCAAAGCTCAAAAATGGTCACCTTGGCCCAATGAGGAGTGATCCGGCCATCAAGGCCTTAAAAAACAAACTTAATCAAAATTTGAGAAAAGAAATTTAATTAAGAGCTAGCCTATTCCACATAGGTTACCTCAAAGGACGGGCACTTGGGCATGTCCCCGGTGTATTTGATCCCGGACGGGGAAATGGGCAAGCTCCCATCTTCCACCGATCCTCCCCCCGAAGTAGGGAGTATCAAACTCCACCTACTAAGAGGGGTATATCTTAACAATTTGGAGGGGAAGGGGTCATGCCAAAGTCTCTTATGATCCCATGTGTAATATGTATTCAAATTTGCCAATAAATGGAAATTTCGAATTTTGCAGGTCATTATTGTCATTGGAGTTTATAGAATAGCCCATGAAATTAAAGGAATGCAAATGTCTAAAGATGACACTGTAAAAAAAAAATGTTATAACATTTAGATTTCAGTGATTCTGGAAGATTTAAAACCTGTAAAAAGACTTAAAATTTTTTTTATCTGAAACCCGTAAGTCTGAAATCTGAATTTTCATACAACCAAATCCCCAAATCAAAAACACTCTCAAAACAAATCACAAGCTTGATTGAATTCATAAGCAAGAGAATCTGAATTCTGGATCCGTACACCGAATCTGAATTCTCAAACCTTTTAAGGCCAGACTTAGATTTGTGACCCAAATCTGCAACAAACCAAAAAACCAGAAATTAGAGCCTGGGCGCCAGAAGCCAGAACCCATCTCAAAATCTGAAATCTGGGAGATCTGAAATGCTGAAATATAGAGTCTACAATTAAAACATCCGAAAAAATCTGAAGGATTGAAGTTCTGAAAATCTGTTTTGGTGCAGAAATCCACTTAAGAAAACCTGCAATTTGGAAAAAGATGCAAAATCTGCAGGAAGTCTGGAATTTGGAAAAATCAAAAAAATCTGAACTTTGCAAGGATCTAAGGGCTGCGAAATGTGCAGAATGTAAGATCCAAAATTTGAAATTTGAAATTTGAGGTCTGTAAGTGCAGAAATCTGAAAGTCTGAGGTTTAATGAATCTGAATTTGTGCAGAGCATAAAAAATCCAAAATCCGAAGTTTGAATTGATAAAATTTGGAGTTTGATGATTGAAGAGGTCAGAATTTGAGCTTTGCGTCCAAAACAAGGAACAGAGGGATGAGTAGAATTTAAAATGTAGAAACTTGGGGACAGAAAGTGCAGAATTTGAACTCCAAAAATCTGAAATCCAAGTCAACTTTGAAATCTATATAAACTTGATAATAGCTAGCTAAAATCTGAAAATTGCATAAGAGAACCCAGAAGCTGTCAGAATCTGCAGGTTTAACTGAAATCTAAATCAAACAAAATTGAAATCAAATCAAACTCAACTCTAATTTCCCTAAGCAAATCTGAAAATTGTAAAAATCCGAAATTTGGAAACATTCAATTAAATTTCTCTCAAACTAAATCAAATTCAGATCAAGTTTAAAACCAATCAACCCAACTCAAACTGAATTCCCCAAATCAAATAAAATTCAACTGAATTCTAACAAATTTAACAAACTCAAATTAAACCAAATCCAACATAACTCAAAGTTTTCTCAAATTAAACCCATTCCAACAAACCATATTCCATAAGTCAAACAAACTGCCTAAAACCCAAATCAAACTTAAAATCAATTAACCAATTCAAACTGAACTAAACTTAACTCAATTAATCAAATTCAAACTCAAACCCAAATCATTTTAAAAGTCTGAAATTTGCATAAACCCACAAAGGGTCAAATTCACCCAAAACAAATTCAACTTAAATCAATTTTAACCAAACCAAACTGAAATTTAAATTCAATTCCAACAAAATTCATTCCAAACAAACTTAAATCAATTAATTAATTCAAATTAAATTAAATCAAATCAAATCAAATTAAAACTCACACACCAAACTAAAATCACACTTTCCAAATCAAATCCAAGTCAAACTTAATCAATGAAATTCAAATGAAAAAATCAACTCAAATCAAATTCAAAACCAGATTAAGTTCTTGCATTCCACTAATTTCATGGGGCTGTTTTCTCCTATGTGTGAATGTTTATTTTTGTGGATGCATGTCTTCTGTTTCAATGGATTGCTATGACGATAATCAAGGGTATTCGAGAAATCTCGATGTAATTAACGTCGGATCTTCGCACCATCCGACGGGGAGAGGTCAAAATTAATTTCAAAGAACCTAATAACCTCAAATTGTAATTTTGACCCTAGTTAGTACTTTTATGGAATACCATCTATTTTCCTAAGAAGTCGATACTAAGGTCAAGCCTAATTCAAATTCAAAAGGAAAATGAATTTCCAAAAATAAAGCGGAAATCTTTTGAAATTCGAGGTTCCAACAATATCAAATGAAGAAAATATATTTATTGGAGAAGATTTCAATGGACATGTTGGAAATAAATATCATGAATATGTAAAAGTTCACTGAGGTTTTGGATATGAAAATATAAATGTAGAAGAAAAAAACATTTTGGATTTTTCTATGGCTTAGGATCTTATCCTAACAATTACTTATTTTATTAAAATAAAATCTTATTAATAATATTTAAAAGTGGACAGAATAAAAGTCAAATTGATTTCATTCTCACAAGAAAGTCTAATAGTGTTATTTTTAAGGATTGTAAAGTTATTCCGAGTGAAATTTTAACAAGTCAATATAAGTTAGTGGTATTAGATATTAAAATTAAAACACAAACTAACATGTTTAAAAGAAATGTTTCTCCTAGAATAAAATAGTGAGAGTTAAAAGAGATGAAACAACAAACATTTAAGAATGAATTGCTTATGATAAATGATTGGAAGGCGGACATAGATGTTAATGAATATAACTATAAATATTAGAGATATTGTTAAAAAAATAATTGAGGTCTACCTAAAAAAAGAGACTTGGTGGTGAAATGAAGAAATGTAAAAGACAATGAAGAATAAGCGATATTGGTATAAAAAAATTGACCAATAGTGTTAACAACGAAGCTTATGAATAGTATAAGATAGCAAAAATATGAAGTAAAATGATTATTAGACAAGCAAGAGATGATGTTTTTTAACATGTGTACGGGAAACTTAGAACTAAAGAATGCGAAAAATATATTTATAGATTGGCAAAGATAAGATAGAAAAGGTCTCAAGATTTTTAACAAGTCAGATGCATCAATGATAAAGAAGAAAAAGTTTTGATAAATGATAATGGTATCAAAAAAAGATAGAAAATTATTTTTTTTATTTTTTTAATGATAACTTTACTAAAACATATGGCATTGAGAATGTGACAATGCTAAATTTGAATTATATTAGGAGAATTCAATTCTCAGAAGTTAAAAAAGCATTGAAGATGATGAAAATAATTAAGACATGTGGTCCAGATAGCATTTTTATTGAAGCGTGGAAATGTTTGAAAAGTTTAGGGTCGGAATCGTTAACTCAACTTTTAACAAAATTCTAATATCGAAAAGAATGTCAAAAGAATAGAGAAAATATATCATCACACAAGTTTTTAAGAAAAAAAGAGATATACAAAATTGTGTAAATTGTAGAGAGATAAAACTTATGAGTCTTACTATGAAATTATGGGAAAGAGTTATTGAGTGACGATTAAAGAATTGTACAAATATTTCAACTAACCAATTTGAATTTATACTTGGACGATTGGCAATTGAAGTTATTTTTTTATTATAAGTTTGATAGAGAAATATTGAGATACGAAAAAAGATTTACATATGATGTTTATTGATTTAGAAAAGACTTATAATAGAATTTTAAGAGAGATTTTGTGGTGGGCGTTAGAATGAAAGATAGTGCTTGTTAAGTATATACAAATGATAAACAACACGTATGATGAAACAACCAGTAATGTATGCACAATTGGAGGAGAAATGAGAGATTTTCCTATTTCAATTGACTTTCATCAAGAGTCTGCGGTATGTTTTTATCTTTTTGTATTATTTATGGATGAATTAACAAAGACTATATAAGATAATATATCTTGGTGTATGATATTTGCAAACGATATCATATTAATAAATAAGACATAAGGAAAAGTGAATATAAAGTTAAAAATGTGAAAAAAGAACTATTTTAGAGATTGTTTCATGATAACTAAAATTAAAATAGAATATATGTATTGTAAATTTAATGAAAATCAAAGAGAAATATGTGATGGTGTTAGTTTAGATGGAGTAATATTATCTTAAAGAACTCATTTCAAATATCTTAGATCAATTATTTAAAAAGATGGAGAATGTGATCAAGATTTTAATCATAGAACGATCGTAATATTCCACTGAAGTTGAAAGAGACATTTTATCATACAAACATAAGACTTATAATATTGGATGGTGGTAAATGTTGGACAATAAAATGAAAATATACTTTTAAAATAAATATTACTGGAATGATAATATTAAGATAGATGAGTTGTCATACCAGATTAGATAGAGTTAGAAATAGATATCAAGGAAAATGTAGGTATAATTACAATTGTAGATAAATTGAAAAGAAATGTGATTAAGATGGTTTTTATATATTAAATATAGATCTAAGGAAGCTCTAGTAAGAAAGGTAAAAAATATTAAAATAACAGAAAAAAAGACGTGGTAAACCTAGGTTAACTTGGAGGAAGGTAATTCAATATGATTTAGATGATTTAAATATCTCTGAAGTGATAACTCGGAATCGTCATGAGTGGTGAGAGAAAATCCATGTGGTTGACCTTTGGAACCAAGGCTTGAGTTGAGTTGAGTTGGGTATTAGTATTTTCAATTATTATTAGGGGATATTCAAAAATATAAATAATTATTGGCACCATTATCTAAAAAGCCCTTATATAAATTGGTTTTGATTTAAAGTCATTTGTAGCATAAAGAAAAATTGTCTCTAATATGTGGAAGAACAGCTTCAGGAACTATATTGAGTTAGATTCTACATAACCATAGTCTTTTTGATACTTCAGAGTAATTAACTATGTTTATGATAATTTTCTTTTTATTCTAGGAGCGGTGCTTTTAGTGTTCTTCGTCAGTTTCATTTTCCTTGATATTACAGGTGCGTGTTGTTCGCCGAGATGATGGTACTAAACAGGATATACCTATGGACGGTTTAGTCAAACAGGTAAATGAAGTCTTGGCAAGAGTCCACGAGAACATGTTTCAAAAGGCAAGACAGAAAAGAGATGAATGCATCAAGAAGGTTACAACGTGGGATGAATTTCTGGCTGCTCTTTGTGACAAGAAAATGATTCTTGCTCCATGGTGCGACGAGGAGGTAATGCATCTCCAGAAAAAAACTGTTTTCTTGCTGTTAAACTTCTACTGTCCTTTTATTGGATTTATCCATTTGATTTAACTGGGACTCTCCTTTACTTGCCTTCGTAATATGTCATATCTGGTATTTTCAGCAAGGGAATCAGGGTCTGATTGAAGGTGGGGATACCAACCTGAGAGCCATCCTGCAAAATCTTTGATTTTCATAAATTTGGCCAGTTTTTGCAGGGAACTAATATGGAGAAGAATAATCTCTGTTCACATGAAAAAAGAGAACAAGAATTTGACTCGAGCCTAAAATGGCAGGAATGCTTGTGCTGACATTATTGATTATTGCTAAGCAAATGTTAGTTACTTCTGCTTATTGTTTATGCTGTGTTTAGTACCATAACTTAATTAAAAATAAAAGAGTGTACAATTATTCATCAACCAATGGAAAAAGATGGCTGCAAATGGTGGCTCTTCAACAAAATTTGAGTTTCACGTCAAGATGGTGTCGGACAACAGAAAAGTTTTCCAGAGCCAAAAACAGGACATCCCAATGGGACTTGGAGTTTGTTCCAGTCAACATTTTCAGTGCACCGAAGAAACTGTCCATATAAGGAAATTCGTTACTTGTTGGGTGAGGATTCACAAGCTGAGTTGTGAATTTGGTGAGGACCAGCTGGATGGTGTTCCTACCTAATATTGAAGCATTCATGCCTATGGAAGCAAATATGGAGCTGTTCGGGATGCAAAATGGTAGTTGGTAATGTGGTCAAAACTGTTTGGTAATAATCCCATTTGGTAGGACTATCCAGCTAGGTTTTTTAGCGTTCCAAAGCCCAAGAGATTCCTCCAGGGTTACCGGGTATGGAATTTATGAGGGTGTGTAGGAATCAGTTAGTAGTAGAGTCAATGAAGCCAAATAAAAGAGTGAGTCAGAAGCAAAGAATGCCAACTTGGATCTCGACCTCACCTCAGATAGGTTTGAGAAACAGACCTGGTGAGATTCTTGTGAGACCATGAGGACAGACTGGCCGGAGGATGGCCTGGCTGCCTTTGGGCAGAGGCAGAGATTGGCAGCTCTGCAGCCACCACTGCACCTTTCCTACCATTTTGGGTAGAGAAGATAGGTCACCTGAGTCCAAGCATCACGGGATCGGGATCGGACCAATCTAATGAAAGAAAATCGATTCAGAATCGGGAAGCAACAAAAACAAAAAAAAAACCAATCCGATTCTGGACCGATTCTGGCCGATCTTGGTCAATCCGACTAGAATAGCAAAAAAAGAAAAAAGACGATCCAATTCCGATTCCGATTCCGATCCTGACTGATTCGGCCGATCCGATTCCGACCAATTCGGTCGATCCCGACCGATTCTTTTGGAACTTTTTTCCTGATCGGTCCTTCGGCTAAGAATCGGATCGGCAATGGCCGATCCGATCCAAGAATCGGCCGATTCCGATTTGAATTGGCTGATTCCGCGATCTATCCTTGGGTCTGGATTCATGCACCCAATATCAGCCTGAAACATCTGATCAGCAACTTTAAGTTGTGGATCAGGCTGCTGGTCCATGTATTCACCACTTTAAGTTGCGGATCAAGCCTATCCATGAATATAGAGGCCTGTCGGGTCCATTGGGACCTGATATGGCCGGATCTGGTCTTACCAGTTCCCGATGGACCCTGTAATATCAGGCAGGGTAGATGCCAGGCTGATTCTGGTCCCTGTGCAGGCCAATTCGACGGACTTTGGTCGATTCCGGTGGGAAATCTGGATCAGGACTCTGCACTGAAATTGAATCGGAAGGGTCCCATCCAATCTGGAAACAGGGCAGCAGAATTAACATAATGACCATCATCTTATGTTGAAACCTCGTTTTTTCGCATCTGTTTTAAAGAGAAAAGAAAAATTTTGTTGGGATTATGTTGGCGTCAGAATTTTCAAAAAAAAAAAACAGGAGGGGGGCAGCAAAAAAAGAAGAAGAATAGGTTCAGGCCAATTTCTGGCTGGACCGACCCTCAATTGGGTCAAATCAGGACCCAAAACAGGTCCTGAATTGGGCCCATTGGCACAAATTCCAGCTGGCCCAGTCTTTCTTAATTTAATTAACTGAATTCCAGCTCCTATAACTCACCTACGTACAGGCCCATAAGAGAGGGAAGAAGTGGGCCGCAGCCATTAAAAAACAGGCCCAGTTTTGCCACCTCAGCAAGCCTTGTACGCACATAACCTGCCACCTCCTCCTTGACCTATTAATTGGAGGGGGGAAGCCAATGAGGCCAGCCTACGTGGGAGATACCAAGGGTCAGTCCAATATTGAAGACTGGTGGGAATTCAAAGAGTTGGGGAGGCCAAGGGTCACCTACGTACACACACCCTGCTGGCTCTTCATCTGCCCTCTTCACTCTCTATAAAAGGGAGAGGGGTGCGCACAAATGGGGGGGCTGCTTCAGACGCCGGGAGGCTGCCAAACTGCCGCCTGCACCCTGCTGCCAAGTAACCATCGCCTGCACCTGCTGCTAGAAGAACAGAGCTGCTGCTGCTCTCCTCCTGCCCACGTGCATACCTGCCAGCAGCCAAAGAAGAAGGGAAGAAGAAGAAGAGAAGAAGAAAAGGTAAAGGCCAGTTGGTGCGCCCATGTAGCCCTTCAAAGGGCCTTCTTTTCTACCTGTTCTAGGGTCCATCTCCACCCTCTGGTCGGTCTGCAAAAATCATCTTCTACAGCCCATGTTCGGACCTAAACCAGGCCCCTAAAAGCCCCTCTGCGCAGGCCTATTTCAGTCCAACCGAACACCCCAATCCTGGCCCAAATCCGGCCCCAACATGGTCTGCCAATCAAACCTCCTGCGGCCCATTTAGCAGGCCCATCTGCAGGTCCACTTGGCCCAGCCGTACACTCACACCCAGAGCAGGAGAAAACTCCCTATTGCAGGCCCATAACCTGACCCCTGTTCAGGTCCATAGCCGGCCCAATAGCCCATAACCAGGCCCATGCGCGGTCACCTGCAGCCACCCAAACCAGGCCCCTAAAAGACCCCACATAGGTCTATGATCGGCCCATCTCCAAGGCCCCAAACAGGTCCCAAGCGGTCTCCAAATTAGACCCCTACACAGGCCCTGTCCGGTCCCTAAATCAGACCTCAACCAGGTCCTGTTCAGTCTCCAAACCGACCCCAAGTCAGGTCCTAGAACAGCCCCTTTGTGGCACCTATTAGAGCCCTAGGTGAGGGTGGATGACCCGGGGATTCTTGGAGACCGCACGACGGCCCAAGTCTACTCCGGGCGGATCCTCAAGCCCCTTGTTCTTAACCCCTTTGATCAACCCCTAATTAGGCCCAAAACCAGGCCATCCAACAGCCCTTTGCGCAGCCCAAAGTCAGGCCTCCAAGCTGTCCTTTGTACAGCCCCAAACAGGTCCCTTAAAGCAGGCTATTCTCAGCCCCTTCTTGGCCCACAGTTCTGCCGCCACAGCAAAAAGGGGAGTGCTCCAAAACAGGTTCTGCAGAAGCCGTAGCCCAGCAAGGCAGCAGACCGGCTTGAAGGTGACGGCCCGGCACCCCTTGGAAACCGCACGACGGGCCAAGGGCATAGCCGGGTGGCCTTCCAAGCCGGTTCCATCAAGGAGCTCCAGCAAAGCAGCAGAATTTCAAGCAGGCCCGTTGAGCCCATGAAAATGAAGCCCGGCTTTGAACGCCGAAGGAATGAACCGGCCCGAAGTGGCCTTCAGAAAAATCAACAAATAAAAAATCAGAAATGCGAAAGCAACATTAAATTAAGGACTTCACCCCTACCGGGGGAACTCCACCTTGGGCGGAGGCGCGGGCATGCATCCCGTAGCTTACGACCCGGACGGGGGCGCGGGCATGAATCCCGTAGCCGTCGATCCTTCCCCCAATATGGCTAAGCTAAGGCTGGCTATTTTGGATGGGTAAATTTTTACTAAGTTGGAAAAATAGTTGGCATGCCGTCGTAATGCCAAAATTTTTCCAAAGTAGTGGAGATAAACCTATATTGGGGGAAGGATCAATCATATTGTACACCGATGTACTTCATCCTATCTTTCAATGAAATGAAGCTTTGATGTCCATATCGATGCATGAAATCGGGCATTCAAAGCGACCCGATGGGTCGGAGGCGATGCAAACCGCCAAACAAAAATAAAACCATTTCAAGAATCAATCTGGAAATTCAAACAGAAAATAAAAAAACAGAAAATTAAACCTAACAATTCAAACAAAAACAGAATTAAATCAAATCTGAAAATCAAAACAATAAAAAATCAGAATTAAAATAAATCCTAAATTCAAACTTGAACTCACAACCGATCTTCAACAAGATTGAACCGGTTTTTGAAGCAAATCAAACCGAAATCAGATTTCAAACACAAAATCTGCCAAAACAAAATTCAGATTTAAATCAAATCTGTCAACTCAAAAAAAATCAGATTTCAATAATCTGGAAAATTCATTCAATCAAACCTTCAACCGAACAAAAGATCAATCCCAAAAGAAACTAAATAAGCAATGTTTCGACATCTCAAAACATGGATCAAAATCCACCTAAAACAAAAATCAACTCAAAACCAGAAAATTCAGAAATCAAAAAAAATCAAAATCAACCAAATCAAAAATCCAAACATGCTTAAAACTTTAAGCACATCAAACTGAAATCAAAACAAAAACTTGAACTAATTAAGTCCAAAGATCAATCAAATTCAAACCAAAAGAACTTGAATCAACCAAAATAAAAAACCAAACAAATAACACAGCAAAAACAAAAAAATCAAACAAATTGATTCAAACTTGAAACTTCAAAATCGACTTTCAAGTCGACCCAAAATTCAGCTTGACAAACAAATAAAAACAAACCGAGCAAATCGGTTTGCATCAGAATCGGACCTAAAGGCCGCTGCCCTTTTGAGTTCTTTACTTTATTTTGTGGATGTGCATGTCTCCGAAAACGAGTTGCCGCGACGGTTAATCGAAAGGCGTTCGAGCCGTTGCTCGATGTAAGTTAACGCCGGATACTCGCACCATCCGGCGGAGAAGGGTCAAAAATGAAATTTTCAAAGAACCCGAACCTCGGTTCTAATATTTTTAAAACTATCACCGGACTACCTAATATTTTTAGGATATCACATATTTTCCTAGAAAAGTCCGGAGATGTCTTTCTTTCTAAAGAACAGACGCAGAAAAAAGAGGTTCACACAGATTAGAATTCTTTTCTTTTGAAATTCTTTTTCCTTCTTTTGGACTAGCATTGACTACTATGAAAATATGTGGTATTCATAGGAGTATTAGCTAATTTGATGTGGTATTATTTTATAGGAACACCGTTGGTTCCACAGATTTGCTAAGTGCGACATGGGTATCACCCACCACTTAGATGATCTGAACCACAATTTAATTTATGAGGTTATCTGAGTTCTTTGAAAATAAAATTTGACCTCTCTCCATCAGACTTGCGATATTCCGGTGTTAATTATATCGAGCGTACATTCGAACACCCTTGATTGACCGTCACAACAACATATTGAACGGAAGTCATTCATCCACATAAACACAAAGTTGGAAGACATATCCCCATGACCTTATGAGATGGAATTTGGTTGAACTTAATTCAAACTTTAAGTTTGGGTTCATTGATTTTCTTCTTCTTTTATTTAAGATTTGATTTGATTTGTTTTGTTTAAGTCTTTGGTCATTTGTTGACTTAGACAATTTTGAGTTGATCTCTTTTTTTTATTTGTTTGTAAGAATTAATCTCCATTTTGTGTGTGTTTGTTAGCCTTTTTTGCTTGATTTAAGTGACTTTCTTATTATTATTAAGATTTGTTCTTAATAATATTGCTCACTTTAATTTTTCATGGTTGATTTTAATCCAACATAACTTGTTTTTGTAGTCATTGGTTGACATTTTTTATGCATTATTTAATGACATAATTTTGGTTGGATTGTGCTAACATTTTATTAATGTTTTGATCATTTATTTGATTTGAATTTTGTTATGCATACTTATTTAATTAAGTAGCATTATCCATTTAGGTTGATTTAATTTTTTATGGTTAAGTCGGATTCAAACTTAACATGTTTTGTAACCATTTGTGGTCATTTTTTATGTATGATTTTATGGCATGAATTTGATTTGATTATGATGGCATTTTTGTTAATAAATAAGTAATTATTTGATTTGATTTAATCAAATTTAATTATTTGATTAAGTTGGAAAATTATTTAAATAACATATTTAGTTTTATCCATCTATTGGAATCCATGGGGATTTGATGTCGCTTTTGGAGTAACATAACACATCCATCGAACTTGAATTTCATTTCATGTCGATCTGAGTACCTAGAAGTACAACAAATGAAAGGGCATTCAAGCCTTTCTTCTTAATACATGTCATAACTTGTGTTCGGTTTGGCCAGCATTACGGCTTTACCGACTTGGGTTTTCATTTAGAATTCCCGTTCGGTTTGACCGGCATTTCGGCTTTACCGATTTGGGTTTTCATTTAGAATTCCCGTTCGGTTTGACCGGCATTTCGGCTTTACCGATTTGGGTTTTCATTTAGAATTCCTGTTCGGTTTGACCGGTATTTTGGCTTTACCGATTTGGGTTTCCATTTAGAATTCCCGTTCGGTTTGATCGGCATTTCGGTTTGACAGATTTGGGTTTTCTATTTGAATTCCTGTTCTGTTTGACCGACATTTCGGCTTTACCGATTTGTGTTTCTATTTGAATTCCCGTTTGGTTTGACCGGCATTTCGGTTTGACCGATTTTGGTTTTCTATTTGAATTCCCGTTCGGTTTGACCGGCATTTCGGCTTTACCAATTTGAACTTTCTATTTGAATTTCCGTTCGGTTTGACCGACATTTCGGTTTTACCGATTTGGGTTTTCTATTTGAATTCCCGTTTGGTTTGACCGACATTTCGATTTAACCAATTTGGGTTTTCTATTTATTTTTCTGTTCGGTTTGGCCGTCATTTTAGTTTTACCGATTTGGGTTTTCTATTTGATCCCGAGTAGCTTAAGTTCGCATTTTTTAAATGCGGGCTACTCGATCCCTCTCGCGAAACGAGATATGATCGGGATCGATTGGACATTGGAGGTCGGACGAAACCCTTACTCTCTTCTCGAATGGCCAAAAGCCGATTCGAGGCGGTTGGAATTTTCTTTGGAAGTTGGGCAAAACCCTCCCTTCCTTTTGAAAAAATTGAGACTCACTTTGAAGATCAGAGCTTCTCTCTCCTCTAAAGTCTCTTTTTCTCACAAATGCGACCTCTTTCCAACACTCTCCAACCCTTCCCACGTATGGCTATGTAGGGGTATTTATAGAAGATTTTGGAGGGGCATTTCGGTCACAAAAAATCACTCCACTAAGCCCATTTTCGCAATAGTGGGGGGTGACCCGATTCGGGGGGTGAGTTTGACCTCCGTTTCTCCCTTTTTATGTCTTCTGTTTGACCGGAAGTCAAATTGGTGGTAAAGTCACCTTGGGGTGACCGAATCCAAGGAGTGGGGCCACTTCCTGGATGTGGGGATCGTTGGAGCCGGATTGACCGAGTCTTCCCCCGTTTCTTCTCTTATTTTTTTCTTTTTTTGGTTCCTTGGTCTGTTTGACCAGGATTACCCCCGGTTTGACCGGGGGTGGTGGGCGGTTGCGCCTGCGCGCGCCCGCTGGCCGTTGGCTAGCGCGACATTATATATATATTGGCCGCTGCGTGCACGTGCGGCCCACCGGCCCGCATGGCGCACGTGGGTTTATTTTTTTATTTTTTTAAAATCCCCCGATTTGACCGGGGGACACCTGGTTTGACCAGGTGGGGCGCGCGGTCGCGCACGCACCGGCGGGCCGCGTGGTTTTTTTTTTTAAATTCTTTTTTTTACTGTTCATCCGAGTCTTGTTTGTGTTTTGTCGCCGTTGACCGGGAGTTGACTCCCGCGCACTATTCACCCAAGAAAGCACTGTTCACCCAAGAATCGTGTTCGGCTCTGTCTCTTCCCGACGCTTCTCTCGCGAACAGAACTCCACGGCGACGTCGACGGTTACGGAATCGGAGGCTAAGGCGTCAATCTTGGCCTGGAGCAGATTCCGACGACGACAGGGAGGGGAGCCGAACCACGGTGGAGGCTCAGCTCGGAGACAATGGTGGTCAGCGGCGGCTCTTCTCTACCCCGACGCGGCAATGAAAGCGCGGAGTCACCGCGCTGTGGCACGTTTGCTGGTGGCAGATTCCAAGGGCGGAGACGACGACATCCTCGGCCGGGGAAGGCTCCAACGGCGGTGACTTACTTCTCGCCTTCTCCTGCTCCCCCTCTATTCCATCGCGACGAAAGTACACAGGCGGTGCTTGGTTCCGACGACGATAGCAAGGTGATGACAGGGTAACCTGACAGCAGCGGCAGCGGTCTTCAGAGACGACGACGGTGCTGAGGTGTAGACCAGCAACGACAGCGGCGGTGGTTCTCTCTCCGTCTCCTTCTTTCCCCCTCTATTGGAGAGAACTTCCCCCAGCGGCTCTCCCTTGCAAAGACAACAGCAAAAGGGTATGTCGGTTGGAGTCCGACGACGGTGACTGGGGAACGACCGACTTCTACTGGCGCATATCTATTTTCTGACTGTATCTCGACAACGACGTCGACGTCATTTTGTGACTTCGATGGTGGCGAACGTCTTGGGCCCACTTTTTATGCATCAGCACCTTCGGATTCAGTTTTGACAGCGACACCGGCGTCGTTTTTTGCGACATCGACGGACGTAAACATGCCTTGGACCATCTTTTACGCATCAGCGTTTTCAAATCCGGTTTTGGCAGCGACGCCGATGACGTTTCGCGACGTCGACGGACGCAAACATGCCTTGGACCGTCTTTTACGCATCAGCGTTTTCGGATCCGATTTTGGCAACGACGTCGACGTCGTTTCGCGACGTCGACGGACGTAAACATGCCTTGGACCGTCTTTTATGCATCAGCATTTTCGGATTCGGTTTTGGCAGCGACGTTGACGTCGTTTCGTGACGTCGACGGGGGCAAACATGCCTTGGACCGTCCTTTACGCATCAGTGCTTTCAGATTCGATTTTGGCAGCGACGTCGACGGAGGTGAATGTGCCTCAGACTGTTTTCTACGTGTAGGCGCCTTTGGACCCGGTTTCAACAGCGACGTCGATGTTATAAAAGCAACGTCGACGGTTATAAAGTTGCCTCGGACCGTCTCCTACGCACATGTGCTTTCAGATCTGATTTTGGCAGTGACGTCGACGTCGTTTCGCGACGTCGACGGAGGTGAATGTGCCACGTACCTTTTTCAGTGCGTAGGCACCTTCAGGTTTAGTTTTGGGAGCGACATCGAAGTCGTTTTCGCGACGTCGATGGACATAAACATGCCTTGGTCCGTCTTTTACGTATCAATGTTTTCAGATCCGGTTTTGACAGCGACGTCGAAGTCGTTTCGCGACGTCGACGGGGGCGAACATGCCTTGGACTGTTCTTTACACATAGGCGCCTTCAGGTTCTGTTTTGGCAGCGACGTCGATGTCGTTTCATGGTGTCGACGGAGGTGAATGTGCCACGTACCTTCCTTCGCGCGCAGGCGCCTTCAATTTCAGTTTTGGCAGCGATGTCGGCGTCATTTTCGCGATGTCGGCGTCGTTTTCGCGATGTCGACGGACGTAAACATGCGTTGGACCGTCTTTTACGCATTAGTGTTTTCAAATCCAGTTTTGGTAGCGACGTCGACGGGGGCGAACATGCCTTGGACCGTTCTTTACGCATAAGCACCTTCAGGTTCAGTTTTGACGGCAACGTTGATGTCGTTTTGCGACGTCGGCGGGAGCGAACATGCCTTGGACCATCTTCTGCGCATAGGCATTTTCAGATCTGGTTTTGGCAGCGATGTCGACGTCGTGTCGCGACGTCGACAGTTGCGAACATGTCTTGGACCATCTTCTGCGCATAGGCATTTTCAGATCTTGTTTCAGCAGTGGCATCGACGTCGTTTTGCGACGTCGACGGAGGTGAAAGGCCCTCAGCCTTGTTCCTTTCATGTTTGGTGAACAAGGGGCCGTTCGGACCTGATTTCGATGTCGACGTCGATGTTGTTTCATGGCGTTGACGGTGCTAAGAAAGTGCTGTTGACTTTATTCCCCTTTTTTTTGGCAATTGATTGCTTCGGCTGCATTTCCGATCAAATCGCTCTAACTGATGGGAAGACCTCATTCGCCCATCTTGAAGGGAAGTAGGTCGTTCTAGCAAATCGTCAAAACTTATCCAATCAAGTTTTATTTCTTTCTAGATTTGGTTTCAACAAAACCGGTATATATTTTTTTGATTAACATGCGCACGTGTTTGACCTTTTTTGGGTTTTAGAATTTTTTGGTTCAACATCTTATTACCGCTCTATACAGTCCAATGAGTAACTTCCCATCACGGATCGCACAGGCATATCATTAAGGTTGAACAGTCTTAGATTCCTCAAGCCAGCCACCCATCCTTACGTTTGCATGCTCTATACCAATTAGGGCGTTCTTATTCTCTCTCTTCGTTAACTCATTTACTCAGATTATAGAAATAACAAGAAGATATATGACAAGTTTTGAAAAAGATGTCTATGATCAGATTTGAATGGTCTTAAACTGCTAACACGTTCTTGTCTGACTCAATACTACACATAAAACTGTATGTAGTATTTACTTAAAAATAGCTTGTCTTGTCAGTTTTTCAGAACCTTTAGTCAAACTATAGATATGAACTGAACTTGTATGCAGTTTTGGATGTTAGAGGCCACATAAGACTTGAGGCAACCACCTCAAAGCTAGAGGTGAAGAGAGGTTGCATTGTTTGATGGTAAACGTGGTTAGCTACAAATCACTTTTGACTACTCAAGCTACATTATCCCAATAGTAACTTCATATTCAATTCATGTGTCTGCAATTTTGCTTGTGTTTTACTTTAGATTTTTATTTATTTATAATTTATAGGATTAACTGTGAGGATGTTGGATTTGATTCAAGTCTGTGCACATATCAGATGGTGATACCAACAATTCGATGGGATTTAATGTCATCTTGGATAAAGTAAAATATGCATGTACTAAGTTTTCATGCTTGCTAATTATCAGGAAGTCGAAAAAGATGTGAAAGCACGAACCAAGGGCGAAATGGGTGCTGCCAAGACATTGTGCACTCCATTTAATCAGCCAGAGCTTCCAGATGGTATGACTTTTTCCTTTGTACCTTTAAGTGTTTAAATGTGCAAGTTATTTGTGAAATATGCACTTTGATAGTCATATAGTTGTTTGTCTTTTCTCTAATGTCATTAATTTTCGTTCTGCTATTCTGATTAAAATTTGTGTTAAAACTGCATATTTATGTTTCACGTTCATTTTAGTCATAGCAGATTTTACGTTCTTAAGATATATCCCTTGCATGTTAAGCTGGATTCTATTCTTGTTTTAGGTATGTTGTTGTGAGGAGTCGATGATTCTGCATGATTCTCCATACCATGCGATTTGAAATAGTGGGCAAGGAAAAACTAGTTTCTTTATGAATGCAAGACTTGATCTTTCCCATCTATTAGGTTTGTACCTGTTGGGCGTCCATATAAAATTTTGTCAAATATTCTTTTTAAGGATAGATGGCACTACCATTTTTTTGTCTAAACAAACCCATGACATGGTTCCCAGAATCGTCCAATCTGGATCATAATCGACTGATTTAGGATCAATATTGGCATAGTTTGACTCACTTTAGGGGTCAACTCTGGAGGCTCCCCCACAAATTTACAGCCATGGAATGCACTGATTCTCCCAAACTGGTTGATTCCAATCCAATTTCGGTGACTCTCACCAGATTTGGTTGCTTGCAGTGGTGCTGCTGCCTCTTCCCTGCCCAAGGACTCCCAATGACTTGAGCCATCGGATACATAGATATTGTGTCTGATGGACCTGATACTACGAGTCTACAACTGCTCGATAGGATGGAGGGCTGAAGGAGGGTAGAGGGCGCTCGAAGGAGGACATGATGGAGGGCTGGGGGATGGGAAGAGGGGGCTCAGGCTGGGGGGACTGAGGGTTCGAAAGGCTCGGGTGAGGGGAAAGACATTTATTTGTGGGAAAAATGTGTTAGGCACAGGCAGACGGTAGGAGGCAGTGCCAGAGATTTGGCTGCAACGACAATGTTAGGCTCTCTCGCAAAGTAGGACTAGAGCAACATAGGGGCCTACATCTTGGTGGAGGCTAAAGGACAGGGCGGGTGGGGGAAAATAGGGTTGGGGAAGCTTTTAAGCCATTTGGATCTGGGATGTTAACTGGTCCAGATCTCAACACATACCCACTAAGCCATTCAAGCTTGGTCTTTATGGTGCCTAGGGTATGTTCGCCCTTGGCACCTAGGTGAGTTAGGCGATCACCTCTAATAACATAGCATCAAAATCAATGGGTTTCTTTGTAATAGTTCAAGGAGGATGTGGGTGACCAATTGTTTCATTCCTTAAACATTGCTCATCAAATGGAATCATGTGTTCATATCTACTAAAGAAGGGGGCATGGGTCTTGCCCTTAGAAGAAATCTTCAGGAGGTTAAAATTTGTGAACTATCTTACTTCCTGTCTTTATTTAAGGACTGTAAATGTTTTGAGAACCAGGAGGACAGTCTTGTATTGTTTTTCTGTAAGAAAGGCATTTTCAATGTAAAATCAACATTACATAAGTTGACTAAAGGAGGAATTGAAGTCTCTTGGCACAAAGTTGTGTGGAAGCAACCATTGCCCACAAAAACAAAAAATTTCCTGTGGAAGTGATGTAACCTCAAAATCTCAAAAGATTTGATATCTTTTGTTTTGGAAATTCATTTTCCTTTTTGAATTTGAATTAGACCTTAGCATTGACTTCTTAGGAAAATAGATGGTAATCTATAAAAGTACTAGCTAGGGTCAAAATTATGTGTTGAGGTTGTTAGGTTCTTTGAAAATTTGTTTTTTTTTTACCTCTCCCCGTCGGATGGTGCGAAGATCCGACGTTAATTACATCGAGATAACTCGAATACCCTTGATTAAACGTCATAGCAATCCATTGGAACAGAAAACATGCATCCACAAAATAAGCACGCATTCACACACATATGGACATAGGAGAAAACAATCCCATAAGATTGGTGGAATGCAAGCACTCAATTTTAGTTTGAATTTGATTTGAATTGAATTTAGTTTTGAGTTGAATTTAATGGGTTGAATTGCTTTTAGTTGATTTGAATTGAATTTAGTTTTGAGTTGAATTTTGATTTGTTCATTGAATTTAGTTTGTTGATTACTTGATTTAAGTTTGATTCAATTTGGATTTGGTTTGAGCTTGAAAACAGTTGTTTTAAGATTTGATTTGAGTTTGGAAATTGATTTAATTTCAGTTTTGCTTTAGATTTGTTTAAGTTAAAACTCAATTTGTTGGCTGTTTGATGAATTTTGATCTGTTTTATTAAATTCGACTTGAGTTTAATTGGGTGAGTTGCTTTTAGTTTGAATTTTGAGTTAAATTGAGTTTGGGGGTGAATTTGACATTCTGTGGTTTTGTGCAAATTTCAGATGATAAATTGTTTTAAGTTTGGTTGGAATGGATTGAATTTGGTTTAATTTATTGATTGATTTTAATGGGATTTGGGCTCAACTTATGGAATATGGCTTGTTTTGAATTAAATTTGTTTTTGAGTTTGTTTTATTGAATTTATTCAGTTGAATTTGTTTGATTTGGGAAATTCAATTTGAATTGGGTTGATTTATTTGAGTTAGAAGATTTATTTGTTTGAAGTCAATCTTGTTTGAATTAATTGATTTGTCCAAGCCAGATTTGGTTTACAATGAAGTTTGTTGGCTTAAGCTTAGATTGTAGATTTCATAAATTTTCAGATTCTGGGTTCTGCAATTTCTACAGACTTCGGTTCCTTGCAAAGTTCGGATTTCCTGCTTCTTCAAACTCTGGATTTCTGCATTTCAGATTTGCAGTCTATCAAACTTCCGGATTGCAGACCCTTAAAGAGATTCAAATTCAGTTTTCAGATTCCAGATTTTAGGCCTCGGCTCCCTGCAATGCCCGGATTTTGATTTCTTCAAATTCCAAACTCTAGACCTCTTGTAAATTTCAGTTTTGCTGTACGTCAGAAATATGGAGTTTGAGACTTTGAAACTCTGAAATTCAGATTTTTGCAGCTCCAATTCCAGATCTCTGCACTTCAGATTTTTTATTCCTGTTTCCAGATGTTCCAATTGCAGACTTTATATTTCAGCATTCCAGATCTCCTAGATTTCAGATTTTTGAAATGAGCTCTGATTTCTGATTTTCAGTTCGTTGCAGGTTTGAGTCACAAATCTAAGTCTGGCCTTAAGTTTTGAGAATTCAGATTTGTGTACGGATCCAGAATTCAGATTCTGCACCACTCCAAATTCAGATTTTTGTTTTTTCCCACTTCTCAGCCTCCCGATTCTGCAGCAATCCAGACTTCTCTTCTTATTTTGGAATCTCCTGGAATTCAGATGTTGAATCTTCAAATTCTAGATTGCAGAATTTCGGACTTCTTTCAAGTTTCAGGCTTCCTGTGAATTCTGCACATGGATCCAGATTTTTCAGACCCTGTCTTGAATTTCAGTTTCCGGTCTGATTTTGCAGATTTTACAAGCTACAGGTCCAAAATTTCGATTTCCTTCGGATCTGGAATTTCCAGAATCGACCATCCTGCAGAATTTTACAACCTCAGATTTTCTGATTCGTGCATTTTTCTAACTCCTGATCTTTAATTTCCAGATTTCCAACTTTCACAGAAGTTCCTGCAATTCAGACTTGTTCTCTTCAATTTTCTGCCTGCTTCAAATCCCTGGACTTCAGCTCAGCTCCTCTACGGAATGTGATTTATGGGGTTTAAATTTCAATGTGAAACCAAACCTGGTTGGACAGAATTTAATTCCAAGTTAAATTACAGATTTTATGTTCTGTTTTCTCTTTTATTTTCTTTTCTTTTTTTTTTAAGTGCTTGGCATCCCACCGAATCAATGAGTTCATTGACTCTTTCAATGATATATTGAAAAGTACAATCTCTTGACTGTCTGTCTTGGACGTTCATAGTCCAGAAAAAATACAACTTGTTTTGAGAATGTTCTTGCTCCACTCTTGATGATGTGGTGTCTGTCGATCCTCTGAAAGGAATACACCCGGTCTGATATAGACTTATGAGTATTTCCCTCCTCTTCATGAGGCAATTTGAAACTATTTGGAAAATCGGTCTCGAGTCCTTGATGGACTTGTCGATCCATGGGCGGCATGTACCCGGTCTTGATAGACTTATGGGCATCCCCATTACTATTTTGATGATTTCACTAGCATATGACCGGCATGATAGCATATTGATTATGCTTGAGTCTTGCATAGCTTGGTGAACTTGGTAGGATATTGGGGTCTTTTATAGACCTTTGTATGTCTACCTTAAGGACGTAGGGGCGGATGGTTAGTCGACCCCCCAATTAGCCCGGTTTGTTGAATTATTTTAAGTTAAGCCGAGACGTAGGGGCGGATGGTTAGTCGACCCCCCAACTAGTCCGGTTTATTGAATTATTTTAAGTTAAGCCGAGACGTAGGGGCGGATGGTTAGTCGACCCCCCAACTAGTTCGGTTTGTTGAATTAAATGTAAATTTTTATTTAATTTCCATTGTTTTGTTTATTTTAAAACATTTTTTTTTTGAAGAATGTCCTTGCGCTTGTGCGCGCAGGGAGCCGTATGCCTTGCAAAGAGATGGGCTTCGGGCACTATACGGGCCAGGGACCCGGCCTTTGCACCGGCTCGGCCGGTTCAAGTCCACGAGGCCGGCGGTCGGCTTCACCGGCAGCAACGGGGAGAGGAGGAGGCCCGGCCGGCTTCGCCCGGCCGTACCTCCCTTCCCCCCCTTTTTTTGTTTTTTTCTTCTCCCCGGTGGGCCCCACCCCTTTTCCATGTTGGACGTAAGTCCGGGGACATATTTCCCCGGCCGCTCTGATCCGCGCGAGACCTTCCGGCATCCGCGGCGGCACCGCGACGGCAGCGCGCGCTCCTTCCGGCGACGGCTCGGCACCGTTTGACGACGCGGCGCGGAGGAGGGGAAGGAGTCGACGGCCTTAGGGGAAGAGGGAGGGGCCTCCGCCGAGGCGTAATAGGCGGCTCCTCCGGCCTGCGGCACTCGACGGCTTGCGGCGGACTGCGGCGTCGGAAGAAGAAGAAGAGGAAGAAAGGGAGCTCCGTGCGGCTTTCGCGGGACTCACAGGGACCGGTAGACCTCTCCCTCTTTCTCCTCTGCGCTCCGCTCTACGACTTCTCTCCCTCTCCTTGCGACCCCTCCGGGTCCCTACGCGCGGCGGCCTCGGTGGCCTTATATAGGCTCCGGCCGGTGCTTGCAACAGACGGGGAGGTGGTTCCGGGTCCCGAAGGGACTCGGAACTTGCCACCTTCTCCTCCCCCGAATCCGGCGAGATGGGATCCCTTTGAACCGGGATGGCCTCGTCGATCGCCGCCTCGTTCATTCTGCGAGTGGACTCGGACTTGCCATCAATTTGGATACCGATCGAGGTTTTATTGGCACATCGATATGCGATGCGGATTTGTTCTTTGCTCGATTTCTTGCCGGTTCAGCAAATCCTCTTTTCTTTTTTTCTTTTTTTTTTGTCGAGACGGAGTCTAGGCACGGACGGCTCTCCTCAGCCCATTTAGAAGGCAGTCCGACCCGTTTTCGGCGAGGCAGGGGCCCTTGGAGATGGTTCTGAATGGCACAGACGAGACCGAATTGGGCCAATTGGGGTCCTGTCCAGGGCTATGTCGGTGGGTATTGCAGATGGGCTGAATTAAGACCGATCAAGGTCTGTCACGGGGTTTGTCCAGCAGGCCATTTCTCTTGCCTTCTTCTTTTTTTTTGAGTTGGCCTTGTTAATCAGATTTAATTTCTTCTCTCTCTTTTTTTTTGTTCAAAATTGGGTGTCAACAGGAAGATAGGAAAACAAAGACTACCACTACCTACTAGAAGTTATCTTTATAAGATCTTTTCTGTCACTTCTATTGTGGAAACAAGGAAGAAACCATTGGATCACTTGTTTGTTAAGTGTGGGATTATTAATTCTCTCTGGATTATCTGTTCATAAGTTGGAAAATTCAGTGGACAAAACCCGCCAATACAATTTCACTTATACAAGTTTGACCAAGTTTGAATTCTTGGACTTTGGGCTTTTAAATTTTGAATATCACTCTCCTCGAAATGTTCTGGTCTATTAGGCTATCGAGGAACATATGTATCTTTGATGACCACTTTGAGAAAGTGGGGCAAATTATTCAGTTTATGACTTTTTGTGTGAGAGATTGGTGGTTTGCTCATTATAGAAAACAAATGGAGGATATTTTCTTTAGAGAGATTTTTGGCGTTCTTTTCTAGTCACTCCCCTTCTCTATCTCTTTGGATAGATGATGGTGAGTTTTTCCTTTTTCCTTTTGTCTTTTATTCATTGTACTATTTTATTTACCTTAGATTGCTGGGTTGGAATTAATACTCGGATCGTTGGGTAGCGATTTTTTGGGAGGAAAATTGATCTGGAATCAATTTTGATTGATATATTTTTTTGAATTTTCTTCGTTGTAAAAAATCTAAAAAAATAGGAACCTTATAAAAATTGTTAAAAATAAAAAATGTGACATCTAACACACTTTTATATCATGCAAAGAGTGTTTAAGACAAGTAGATATATTTTAATGACAATGATCATTCGATTAAATACAAATAACATGATATAAATGTAGTTTTGATATAACACAATGTTATACCATTCTTTCACCAATATTTATGAAATTGGCTTTCTTCCTCATCCTTTGGATTCTCCTGATTCCTAAATGCTCTATTGAGAGCTATCTATCGTGGTTGACTTATATTTATATGAGAATAATGAATCGGCCATCTGAGTAAAATCATAGACAATGTCGTGCGTTGGAGACGTGATTGGAAGATATGGGGTAGAAGCCCTCAGTGGGTTTTGGATAATTGACTACCGCATATTGATAAAAAAACTCCTGATTCCAACGTCGACTTTTGCCACTTGAATGTTGTCTCAAGCCTAAATCATTGGTAGCTACCCCATTGGTATGCGCGATGCTGGAAAAATCTACTTCTCCTCCTCCATCTCCATCTCCACCTAAACCTCCTACATTTTGCTGTTGGGTAGGGAAAATAAACTCTTCCTTATCATCTTTTGAGGAAAGTGTTTGGGTATTGTCTATTGGACTGACATGTCCTCGCCTAATTTTTAACTTTTTTTTCTTTGCTACTTCCTCCGCTTGTGATGAAGAACTCCCAATCTTCTTGCCACATTGATATACCTTTTTCAATTGTGAAAACACCTCAATATGTTTGTCGTAATCTTAGTCTTTATCTTGGTGAGAGTTGGTTGCAAGATTGTGGTTGGGTCTAAGGTTAAGGTTGGGGCTAAAGTTGGAACTAAAGCTGGGACCGGAGGTGGAGTAGTAGGGACTACCCAAGGATCGCGGGATCGGAATTGGGATCGGTGGGTTCCAATCCTATCCAGATCAGATCGGATCGGACCGATCCAATGGAAGAAAATCAATCCAGGATCGATAAGCAAAAAAAAAGTAAAAAAAAAACCCGATCCGATTCAGATTCTGATCCGATTCCGGACCGATTCCGGCCAATTCAGACCGATTCTGGCAATGGCCGATCTGATCTAGGAATCGTCCGATTCCGATCCAGATCAACCGATTCTGCAATCTATGGGACTACCTCATGTATTTCTTGATCTTCAAGGTCAACATCATCAAGTTCTTCAGCCCATAAACGATTCTTAGGTTCGAACTTTGATGGTGCTTTGCCTGTTTTCTTTTCCACACATGTTGCAAGTGGGTGCTCCTTTTAGATTCATATATTTGTACTTCAACTCTTTGTTCTTATGGTCCACCTATAAATCTTGCGAATCTTTGCTCTACAATTTTTTGACATTGTTTGATGTTCTTTATCTTTAACCACTTGTTGTAATGACTCAACTCAAGTTTTCCAACCTATCAGATGTTAGCTTATTCCTTCTTTTGGTATGAATTAGGCTAAATGTGCTCTAGTTTTTCTTTACATTAGGCGGAACTTATGCTCTAACTTAAAATCCAAATGGCAATTACAGTAAGTAGATTTCATCCACTTCTTGTATTTACTTAAACCCACCACTCAATTACAAAAAGAAAGAATATAAAATGACATTACTCATATGATAATATGAAATATTATTATTAAACAACATGTTATTTCAACATGTTTGGAGAAATCTTGTCAAATGAATATCTCAGATTTGGATTTTAGTAAACTCCAACTCTCATCGTATAAGATTGCATTTGTGGAGTAACACAAATACTTAGTGTTGATATGTAAAAAGGAAAATGATTGATAAATAACAATTTTCATTCACTTTTAACTCAACTTCTATTCGATTCTGTTGAGTTCTTGACATTCATTGTATTATAGATAAGGTACCCTCAGTACCTTTTGATCATTGTTCACTTCTTCTCCATATTGTATCTGGGAGTTAAAATGTCCTGCATTCATGACATATTACATAAGAACATACCTATAGCATCAAATGAACGAATGATTAAATTAAAGATAAGTAAAGAGAAGAATTACCTGCTAGAATTACTTGCTTGATGCATGTCAGGGTGTAATGTTCTATCTTATCTGTCATCTATGATCTTTCACCACTTCTTATTAACTTTACGATGTTTCTCTTTTATTTTCAACTTTGCTTTGTCTATTATATCATATATGTATCTCATCTGCTTCATTTCATGAGTCTGCTAATCTTAACACTTGTATAAGTGACTCAACAAAATTCTCTTCAAAAAGTGTTTGCCTATTACTAGATGCTCCATTTGTGCAATGATTTTCAATTGATTTATCATGTTGTGTAGGCTAGTTATATACATGATATACTCTTGCAATTGTGTGAAACAGACCAAGGCATGTTTATGTCGGTGTAAACTCTCCAAGACAATGAAATATGTGGCAAATATAATTGAACCAGTCCTGATAAAATCGTGCCCCCTCAGTATGACCTCTCATTATGTGGAGCAACTGTTGACGTGAATAGATAAATAATGCAATCAACTGTGCCCGGTTCATAAGTGTAGAAGATGAAGTCTTCTTATCTATATTCTTCAATATGAGGTCAATGAAGTGTGCTGCATATGGAATCTAGAATAGATGTCTTCTTTCCATCAACTTCTGTTTTGCTATTTTGTATGAGGTCTGTTATTTGTAATAATCTGTACAATGTTGTCCTCTCCAATTTCTTTTACTACAACATTCATAAGCTAAAAGTTATAATTTGCATTCTTTATTTTACCCGAAGCATTGATAGACGTCAAAAATATTGTGCCATCTGAATAGTAAATAAGGAAATTTATCATTGATCTTTTTGCGATGTCTGTCTACTCATCACACATGACTGTGTAATATCTCTCCCTGCAGACCAACTTAAATCCTTCTATTCAGGCTTTAAGTTCATCGGCCTTTTTAACTAGGCTGGTAGCATAAATACATCAGTTGATTAGGAGTTGAAATTACATATCGGCATCCTAAATTGCATCAACCATAGTCTGGAAGTACAGACTGGTTGCAGCGTATACTGGAACATCTACATTAAGTTAAGTTGAAATGTTATTGTCAAACTCAATAAATTGATATAATAAATATGTTTAAGATAAAAAAATTTAAGAATGTTACCAACACGTAAAAACCACTTGTAGATATGTCTAACTACTCGCTTAGCCGTTGTAGTGGTTATCTTCATTTCTTTGAATGCTTATTTAATGGTTCTTTGGGAGCTACTTTGTTTTTTGAACAAATGATCATCTAGTGGTATGGGTTGTGTTGAAGTAGATCAACAAAATGCCCCCCTCTTATTTTGACACCCTCTATGGGGGTTGGTTGGGTCGACTATTTCCATAGTTGTCTAGGCGACAAGGCGTCCAAGGCGTTGCAGAGTGCCAATTCTGCTTAGGCGACAAGGCGTCCGCCTAGGCGTCACCTAGGCGGTAAGGCGGGGTATGTAGGCAAGGTAAATTTGAATGACCATAACATGTATAAAATCTAATAACATGTACATACATTAAGTGAAAAAATGACATGGATTAATATCAAATTTTGAAGAAATTCAGACAAAGTGTAGTAAATAGACTTACTAATTAATATAAATATTTTTTGAACTTCTTTTCTTCTACAAAAACCTGCAAAATATTATTCAAAATATATGCAAAATGCAAATACTAAGCAATCCAAGTTACAACAACACAATGCACTAGTGAGGCATAAACATAAACATAAATAAACATCAAAACGTTATTTAAACTATACAAAACAGATTTTAAATGACATATCCACTAATTTGATTAGCTAAAATACTGTTTGAAGAAAAAAAAACGATATTGGACAAGTTCGGAAGTTATCGACAAACCGGAGACGTTAAAATATCATTATCTTCAATATTTAAACAACCGAGATGTAGACGAAGTATAAAGACATTGTAATATATGTTGTAAGGTTCAACTTCAAGGAAGAAATGTGAAGATATTCATGAAAAAATAAAAAAACGAAAAACCTAACTCTGTACGTAATGGGGAAGCTGCCGAGAGAACAACTAAATAACCCTAGAACGGGTGCTTACAGGCGGCGGCGGCGACCACTGAGGGCGGCGGCGGCGACTCTGGTTGAAGCCTCCTCCGGCTCCGGCGATGGTAGGTGGTCCTCGGCTCCGCACGTCGTCCTCCTCCGGCTTACGGCGAACACCAGGCGCAGCAGCTTACGGCGAACACCAGGCGGGGCCGAGGGCATCGGGTGGGGCATCGGGTGGGGGCACACCCAACTTAAAACAGACCGGCTCCGGTTCAAGGGGGAAAAAAAACCGACCCGGGCGACTAAGCCGGGCGGCTAAGCGGCCAAAGCGTACGCCTTGGCCGCCTTGGCGGTCAAGGCGTACGCCTTGTTTGGGTTGAGCATGGCACTCAACCCAGGCGTTCATCCAAAAGACGCCTTTGCGCCTAAGCGGCGCCGCTTAGGCGCACGCCTTGACAACTATGACTATTTCTAATGAAATGTCGGATCTCCGGCTCCGGAGCCACCGGCTCCCTTCTTTATGTCTTCATCTTTTCTCTGTACCTATTGCTAGCATGTGAAGTTTTTCTTAGTTGTTCACCTAGTTTCTTATCACTATTTGTGGATGACCAAGGTTCGACTCTTCTTTTTCCTTTGTCTTTTTAGGTTGACCTCTCATCTCTTCTTCCTAGAAGTACCTTATGCAACTCTTATCTTTGTTCGATGTGAACTCCCATCTGTGAGGCTCTCCTATGAGGTAGGACCTCGTAACTTCACTTCTCTTTTTAGGCACCTTGTCATATTTCTTCACATTTTGATTTACCTTACCTATGTGCTGCTTAAATGCTCCCTCATTCATTTTTGCTTACCACACGAGTTACACTGCACCCTCTTATTATCGGGGTGCATCAAGAAGTTGTGTTCCAAATTGATATCATAAGGAGAAGATGCGTCTCCTTCGTCATCCTGCTAAAGTCTTTAATATTAACATATTAAAAGAAATTCAAATATTAGAACATTGACCTCTTAATCGCGAGGTGGGAGGGGGAGACAACCACCTGTTAAGGGGATGTTGACAGTCACCCGAGGGGTAGAATCAACTAAAATAGTTACCCTTGGGTGATTGTTTAAGAGGTTAAGGTGGGGGCCAATAGGGGGCACGGGGTGGAAGGGGGAGAGAAGAGAATTAACTCGAAGGTAACTATTTGAGGTGTTAATTAATGGGTTGTTTGTGCCCCTTAAAAGGCTGGGAAGAAAACAAGCTAAATAACAAGGGCTGTTTGTGCCTCAAAGCCTCAAATAGTCACCCTCGTGTGATTATTTAAGGTCTTAGGGGGGCATGGGGGGAATTGGATGGGGGAGGGGGGGAGAAGCGGTTGTTCTTGGCTTGTGACTGTTTGAGGTCTTAAAGTGGGGGTTGACCAAAGGGCACAGGGGGGAGAGAACAACTCTCCCCTATTCTAACCTCAGGTGATCGTTTGAGGTTTGAAAGGAGGACGGGGGCAGGGGGGGAAGGGGGGGGAGAACAACTTTTTAAGGGGTTGTTCTAACCTTGAGTGACTGTTTGATGTCTTAAAAAGGGGGGGATGCACAGGTGGAAGGGGAGTAGAGAACATCTAACCTCAAGTGTCAAGGGGACCGCCAAGAGAATTAGCCCCTTGTTGAGGTGACTGTTTAAGGTCTTAAAGGGGGCGGGGGCCAGCATGGAAGAGGGGAAGGAGCCGTGCAGGGGCAGGGACAAGAACATTCCCCTGAAGGTGGCTGTTTAAGAGTTTGGGGGGGGAGGCAATGGAGTAATGGAGTAACAACCCCTTCACAGGGGGTTCCAAAGGGGAAGAAGTCACCGGAGGGGAGGGGAGATTGACTTTGAGAGAAGTCCCATTTTTAGAACAGAGTTTTTATATCATTGTAATTGCTCTGAAAAAAAAGCAGGGCAATACTTATTTTATGTTCGAGACAGGCACATGATCATCCTCATCGAATTTGAGCATCTACGTATTAAACAGAGGTATAAACATTTTCTGTTTCGTTTAGTTGCATGCTTTTGCTGGTGCATCTTTCTTGATTCATTTAATTTTATTTCCAAATGAATCGGTGGACGACAACACTATCATGGTTGCAAAATTGACCATCCCTGTACAATTAAGGATCCACGTGTAAAACAAACAAAACTCATGGAAAATTTTTGCACTCATTATTCAATGTGAAGAACTTAAAAGTATATTTACTCTTTCACTTCCAACAAAAATAGTATTCTGAAAATTATTTGTTTTATTTGGTTATCCATATTATTTCTTTATGTACTTTTTTCTTCTAATATTTCTTACTACGGCATCCACTAATGCCTTACTAAATAATATTTTATTTAATAAAATATGTCCCAAATATCTAGTAATTATATTGGATTGAATATCTTATTGAAAGATTAATAGTATGTTGTATATATAGTTGACATTATGCTGAAAATAAATTTTATAAAATATTTGTATTGATTTAGTTGTAAAAACATGGAACTTTTAATGATTTGTAATTGTATATAACTTTTAATGATTTTAAAAATTTAGGGAGTGAGTGATTGGATACATGTTCTTTTCTTAACCATTCTAATATAAAGTCAGAAATAACATTTGAATTGGATAAGATTATATGTTATATATTTTAATAATCAAAATGGCATTAACAAAACGCACTGAAGGAAGCAAAGATGATGTGTTAATTGATTATTTTATATAATTTGACATAGTATTCAACAATTTATCATTGTGTTGACATACAAAATTTTTTTTTTGTTCATTTTATAAATATGTTGAGATAAAATTTAAATTTAACTGTGCTACCAAATACCACTCTATAATATTTAAGGATTATATCACTTTTGCCAAGCACTAAAGCACATATTTGTATAATTTTAAAAATAATATTAACGTATAACTTGATATTTATTTTTAAAAATAAGATTATCTAGATTTTAAAATAGCAACCAACCACCCTATTACAAATATCTTCTAACATCAAGTTTAGAGAGTGGGCATAGTAAGAAATCCAATAGATGTGCCACCTCTTTACTATTAACATGTTTCCAATTTTTCCGTATGAGTAACATTATCTGTAACCACTTGTACAGCACTATCTTCTCCTATCTCATCAGTTATCTAATTAATAAGTTTAAACAAATATTTAACATTCTTTATCTTAACAGATGCATTTACCGACTTCTAAAAGATCGTTACAACTTGATAATAGACTAGAAGGTTTATAATCATCCTAATAGTGCCAACTTAATTATAAAAAATAATAACAAAGACAAGACAAAGATATTATTTATGTGCATAGTCATAAATCCAACCTGCATGTTTAGCCATCGGTCTTAAGTGTGCACCTCCTTTCATCCCATGCATTTTTTATTGTCTTTATGCACTCTTTGTTGTTCTTCACTTCCATTGGCAAATAATAATTATAATTTCTTTTGTTGTGGGGCCAAGAATATTTTTGCCAACGTAGGCAATTTTATCAATCATGTTGTTATTGTATGGTCCCTTTGCTGTGTTGACTGGTATATTGACGAAAAAGAATAATCTAAAAGTGATCCTTCTATCTTCTCCTTACATAACTTTAGATTCTTAGATTCTTGAATGTGACTGAAGTACTTGATTGTCTCTCTTAATAATATGCAGTCTAGATGGCCTATTCTCAGGTCATTGTCTCTAATGAGATCATAGATCTCACATTCAGGTTCATTCATGGAATCTTGTCCGCTACTTGACTCTTGACCCATGTATCTTCCAGTTTGTCTATATTGATCCTCATCCTAAAAGGATACGTGGATAACTTCTGTAGCAAGTATCACTTCATCTATCAACAAATTAATATAATTTTAAAAAATTTAACAACAATGAAGAATGAGAGAAAGTAATAAACATTTAAAACATATCTTCTTCAAACCTTTCGTATTCTCCTCTAGCACAATACGCTTATGCTGGAAAGTTACAATTTTCTCACGTTTTAAAGTTTTTAAGTAAGCATGAAATTAAAATTTTGCAGTTGGATGAGTTTTGTTGTATGGGGCGACATTGCTTTTCTTCCTAGCAATATGATGCTTTGATCGTGATATTCTGCCAACCATGATCTTGTTGCAATATTTATATTGCATTTTCTTTATTGCATATAAATCAAATTGCTATGATTCTAAGCAGAGTGACTTTGGGTTGAGCTAGTTGTTTGGATGCCAACGGTTGTTGGTTGACATTTTTGACCAAATTAACATTAAGGCAAAAATAAACTAAAAAGATAAGCTAAAGTGAGTACCAAAATTAACTCCGAAAGAAATTGATTTGAGAATGTTGAGGATTGGAAGAGAGAGCGCACTTCACTCTTGAGAGAGAGAGGGAGAAATAAATCTTAGAATGAGAGTGAAAGGGGGCTTTGAAAATTGAGATTTCAGGGTAATGAGGGGTTTAAGGCCCCTTGGGTGGCTCTAGATGTACCCCCAACAGCTAGCTGTCAAATGATCTGGCTGCATCTGGGTCGACCAATTTAACATTGTGTTGGATCAGTCAGGACTCGGGCCAATATACGATTGGATTGTCTAATATGATCCGATCTGACTTTCCTTGCCATAGGCACCTCCTGCCTTCTCCACTCTATTTCAGTGGAGATGGGTCTTCGACTCTTGGAGTGTTTAAATTTCAGACCCCTCTCTCAGTCTTTCCTTGCTGGCCTTGCACAACAGCTCTCAAAATTGTCCTTTTTCAGCACCCATACCACAAATGTGGAAATAAACTGCTGCATGATAACATCTTCTTTAGCCATGCTCAATGTTTGGCAGAAACCCATGGGAAGCCCATTCGAGCAATGTGACTTTTCTGCCCGACTGCAAGCCTAATATTCTTTTTTTACAGTTCTACAACCAAGTTGCCAGCTTCAATGGAATAAAATTTATGGAGCCTGAATTTTTGAGTCTCTGCACCTCCTCATGCTTGAATAGTTGTATGTAAAATTCTGCCACGTTTTCTCTGAATGCAGCCTCATATTCAGTTACCTGGACCTGAATTTCAAAGGCATGATATTATTCTTTTTCAAATTGTTACTCGCTGTGACATCAAATAAATTTGTGTCCTTACCTTTTTTTAATCACTGTTTCTTGGACCTCTGTCTCCATTCATCTGCTTTATCCTGTTCCACATAATGAATTATTCTTTAGCAGTCTCTGACAGCTTATAATTTTTGTTTTTGCTTAGCTATCGCTAATAGCCTTATTTGTTAGCCTCCCCAGACGATTTTGAACTCCACTCCATCATTCTCATACTCACCCATTTCAGTTTTTTTCGTCAATCTCATAGAGGACGGCCCTTTGAAGAGACTTCTGACCAACATTCTTTGGCAAATCAGCAAAATCCTTATGCTTCTGTCCAACATTGACTGTGTTAATGAATTTGCCTAGGTGTATTTGCTGTCGCACAGTTGACATGTTATCGTATCTGACAGTCCAGTCCACATGCTTATTCATTCTGTTGTCCTGATGTCTTGGTTAGCATGATTAGATCACCCACAGAAGTGGATGAGCCTTCAAAACCAAATTGATGGACCTCAGCTCTTGAACGAGTATGTGCTTTTATCTTTCTGTAGCCGGGTCATAGACATTAGCCAGTCTCCAGAAGTAGGGCTGTAAAGTGTAAATGGATCTGGATACTCCGTATTCGTATCGGTTTATGTGGATACTATCCAATTATGAGACATCCACCACAGCAAATATTTGGATGCAGATATTATTCGATTGTTAATTGGAGTGGACTTGAAAATACCCGCTCCATTCCATTTAAGATCTGCTCTGAACTAGTCTTTTTATAATATGTTCATAATGTATAATTATATATTTAAAATTATATATTATTTAAAATATGTTTAAATATTTTCAATATACACTAGTCTACTTAGTTGACATTAATAATTATATAATAAGTTTAATATTTTAAATTTTATTTTTATATATTTATATATTATTAAATCAAACTCAAACTCACTCAAATTCAAAGTCAGTCCCAAATGATTGGGGTCGGCTACATGGATTCGTCTTTTCTATTTTACATAATCCTTCGGTAGCACCTCTCGTATGCCTAGATCCTCCAAGTCATAATGGATTTGCCTACGCCAAGTTAACTTGGGTCTACCTCTCTGCTTCTTCTGTGTCGGCAACATTAGGACTTTGACTTGTTTGACCGGTGCCTCAAGAGAAGGTTGCCTAATAAACCTAAACTAATGGAGTCCTCCCTCTTTATTTATATCATTGATTCTTGCAACTCACTTTATCCTTAATGCACTCATTGCGAATTCTATCTACTCATGCGTGATCACATATTCACCGTAGCATCTGTATTTCAACTATACTTAATTTGACTATATGTTTCTTCTTAGTTGTCCAACACTCACTACTGTAAAACATGGCATATCTTATAGCCCTGTGATCAAATCTTCTTTTAATTTTTGGGAATTTTACGATCATAGAGAATCCCCGTTGCTTGTCTCCATTTTAGCTTCCACTTTAATCTTATGGTTGACATCTTCGTTACATTCTCTATCCAAATATATTAATAAAATAAAATTCACTTAAAAGCTTGAATCAAATATTATCTATATTCGTTTTGAATTTGGAGAATATCTTAAATTTTAATATCCAATCTATATCTGTATCTGACTCGGACCAAATATAAATTATCCATTTAGTTAAATGGAGCATACATGGAAATATCTTATCCACACTGTTTATAGACTTCTCCAGAAGGCATTATTCTTAATACATCTGAAATTACTTAGACGTAACTCCTTATTTCCCATTGGTAAGCATTAAGATTTCATGAAGGCATGTATTAGGTTGTATATGATTGCACTCATCAGCTATTTCTCTCAATCTATGAACTTGCCTGTATGTAATTGGACATTAACATGGATTGCAAAATCGGCCGATTCTTGGATCGGATCAGCCATGGCCAATCCGATTCTTGACGGAATCACCGATCCGGAGAAAACATCCATCGGAATCGATGGTTTTGGATAGAATCGGGGTTGGAATCATTCGAATCAGTCGATTCCGGAACGATTCCGGCCCCACGGCGGCCCTACAGCCCGGAAATGGCGCCGCAGCGGCCTTGCAGCCGCCGCGGCCGTCTTCCCCGCCCTATGGGCTACCGGGTCCATCGGGACCCGATAGCCCAAGATCTGGTGACTTAAGTCTCCGGATCTGGGCTACCGGGTTCGGAACCATTTTGTAGGCGATTTCAGGCCGATTTCGGCCCCAAAATGCTATAGATAGGATCGGAATCCGATCTAGAGTGTTATTTTGGTATTTTTTTAGGTTTTATCTCTTTTTGAGGGACTGATCCGGAACGATTCCGGATCATTATTTCTTCCGGTGGATCGCTCAGAATCGGACCGATCCGGTCGCCGATTCCGATCCTACCATCCTTGGACATTAATTTATGATAAATGTGCTAATGTCATTTGGAATGCAAGTAATCCTCTTGAATGGCCTTTATGTTTTCATTTGTTTCATGTATCCAACTTGAGTGGACCAATACCATCTTTGAATGATATTTCATAGGTCCAATAAAATATCTACCTTAGGACATGTTCTATTGAATTGTCAGTGTGTTGTATATGAACATGCACTTGTGCAGTTCTTCATGCTCATTGTCATATTGTTGAGGTATTGTCAGACCTACATTGAATCAACCATTATATTAATCATGTATTGTTTGTACTTCAATCACTCATGGATGGGCCCAACTAGCCAAAGCCATGAAAACTGGAGTAGCAATATGCTTATTTCTGGAGCCTTTGATCAAGGACCAGGATAGGTCCTCTAAGGGTGCTTTCTTTTAAAACAAGTCTGTTAAGAAAAGAAAATATTATTGTATACCATAAGAATTCTATCTTTCTATTCTTAGCAGGAGAGTCATAAGTGAAAGGTATTTCATAGTAGAGGCAGAATAAAGACAAGTTTCACTATTATACATGCAGAGCATATATAATACTTTTATCCATTCTAGTACCTTGTTGGCACCTCAAATATTCACATATGTTATGCGGACAAGATTAGGGTGATCAAATGTAGACAGTTGTCTAAATTTTTCACATAGACGGCATATAATGCAACAATATATGATGGTCGCCATTGCCCTACTCAATAGGGTCAGCCACGTACCTGGGTATTGAAGGGAGTGAGTCCTTGGCCAATAGGACCGGTTGTAGAAGAATTAAGCACAAGTGGAGCTTCCCGAGTCTAAATCGATAGGATGCCTGTAGAAGGTGGTTTTTGTTTCAGGAAGGAAAGCTGAAGAAAAAAAGAGGGAGGATAGGTAGTCACGACCAAGAGTTGATCCGGCAGAAATGGCCCAATGGAGCTAGCAATCCATGGATTCAACCAGATGCTGGCCCATTTATGCTCTTCTCTTGTGATAGGCCTATTCCGAAGGAGTCCACGCCATAAAGAAAAATAAATGAAGAAAAATTGTCGGAACAGAAAAGGCAGTTGATTCTCTGTCGAATTCTACTCCAAAGCCAACACTAATGATGGTGAGAGTTGCCATAAGAGAGTCCATGTGAGCTGGGAAAGGAAGGTAGGTCGATCCCACGTGCTGTGGGGTTGCTTTGAGTTTGAAACGGAGCTGGACTCTATATTGCGGAAGTCTCTAAGCGGAGGAAGGGAATCCCGCATATAATGGACCCCCGAGTTTGTCTCGAAGACGGACAGATGGTTTCGGGAGGTTTCCCAGCGAGGGGAGGAGACCGTCGAGGCCTATATAAGTCTGGCCAAGGGCTTTGCCCGTGAGAGAGGAGAAAAGGAGCAAGCGGAGACGGAGATAGGAACTGGTCTTATAAAGAGAGAGACGGGCAGGAAAGAGTAGAGGGATACCGTGCGTTGGTTCCGGCTCTATCTCGAGAGGGTCTTCTTCCCGAGCTGCCATTGTCTTCAAGTTCTCTTCCGATCGGCGCCGTTGGCTTCAGGTTCTCGTTCAAACAATGCCGCCAAGCTCCTCCCTTTCTTCCACCACCGTCGAGGGGGACAAAGGACGTGCCGCCGAGGCTTCCACCTTCTTCCGCTACTGTTGAGGGAGACCGGAGCCGCGCGTGGATTGCCCGCAAGGGTCTGCGGTGCTGTTGTCTAGTCCGGAGGAGAAAAGGGGCGGCAGATTTATTTTTTTCCAAACTTATGTCCACGCTGGCAATGTGGTGAGGAACGAGGCACCGCATCCGCGGGAGACGTCGCGAGGGGGAGTTGCGAAGGGGCTTTTGACCTGCCGGTCAAATATGGGTGGGGCCCACCCAAAAGAAGTTGTCAAAAAAAGAAAAGAAAAGAGGAAAGCTGGCCCAAACGAAGCTCCCGCGGGAGACAGCTGCAGATGCTGGGCCGGGCCCAGCGGAGGCCCAACTGGTCTTGATGAAGCAGAGGCTCAAAGAGCACCCAGAGAAGATTAAATTATCTTAAAATATACCATCAATTGAAACTTAAATAAAAATGCACTAATTAAGTAAACAAACTGAGACGAGCATCCGGCCGGCTAAAAACCCGCTTCATGGTCTCGGCATAACTTAAAAGAATGAAAATAAATGGGAAAGCAATAGACCGGCTTCAAGCACGCCTCTTGACCCATAATTCAAAAAAATGAAATAAAACAAACAATAAACAAAAATTAAATAAGAATCTATTAATTAATTCAACAAACCGAGATGAGCATCTGTCCAGCTAAAAATCCGCCTCATGGTCTTGGCTTAATCTAAAAGAATCAAAAGTAGGGAAAGCAATGGGCCGGTTTTAAGCACGCCCCTTGACCCTTTAAGGTAGGCATACAATGGTTTATAAAAGACCCCAATGTCTTACCATGCCCGAAGAGGGAGTCATTTAGTCATGGAAAGACTGTGCATGATCTGCATGCCGACAAGCCAAGCCATGAGTTGATGTCATTCTCCAACCATGAGATGAGTCCCCATAAGCTTATCAAAAGTTGGGTGTGCTCAATCTCAAATCACTGGGTCGATTGCCCATAGGCTTGTCAAAAGTCGGGTGTATTCAATCTCAAAACAGTGGGGGATGCCTATAAGTCTATCAAGATCGGGTACATGCCGCCCATGGGTGAACAAGGATCCAGAGGACCGGATTTTTTTGGTCATGACTGTAAATTATGAGAAGACAAATGAGGATTCATACTTGATGTACAGATTTATGCAACAAGGGGAGGATAACCACATGAGACTTTCGGAAGGCAAGACAACAGAAAGCGAACAAAAAATCTAAAAGAATCTGAAAACTGTGAAAAATCTGAAACATAGTCTGAAACCTGTAAAATCTGAAGTTCAAGTAAAATTTGAAAGTCTGAGCTCAGAAAAAAAAATCTGGAATTGAGGCCTACAAATCTAAAATCTGGAGAAATCTGAATCCGCAATTTAAAAAAAAAAATCTTTGAAGCTCATAAGTCTGCAAACTGAAGAGTCTGAAATCTGTAAAGTGAAGAATCTGAAAAAATCTGAAACGTATGTAAATCTGAAATTTGAAGACTAAAATATGCAAATGTGCACAAAATCCAGAAATCTGTAAAGTCCGAAAATTTGAAATCAGAACCTAAAACTGTAAAGTCCAGAAACTGTCATATTAACTGGAGAACACAATCTGAAGACCTGCAGCCGAGGATAAAAAAAAATCTGCAATTTGTAAATCCGGATGCCCGAAATCTGGAAGTCTTTGAATATAAAAATTGAAACATGCAGGATCTGGAAAATCTGAAATGTGTGTAAATCTGACATTTGGAGGTTTAAAAAATCTGAAACATGAACTCTAAAAATCTGAAATCTGCATTTCATAGATCCAAAAGCTGAACTTCACATTCAAAACAAAAATCTGAGAACGTGCAGAATTCTAAAACAAAAAAGGGAAATCTGGAGCAGGGATTGATTAAAAAAATCTGAGAATTGAGGGTTTAAGATCTGAACATTCCAAATTCGAATAAAACTGCAGTTAACTCATTATTTCCTGGACCGAAATCAAATGGACCTCCAATTTAAAATCTGAAACATAACTTGAAATTGAAATCTGTGGTTTGTAATTCAAAAATCTAAACTCCAAGGATTCGAAATCTGAATGTCATATCCGAAGATAAAAATCTTGAATCCAAGCAACTTGTAACTCTGGAAATTAAGTAACTTTAAGAGTTGAAGGTTTAAAATCTGAACCTCATAACAAATAAAAAATCAGAACTAAAAAAAACTGAAACTGGAGAACCGTAAACCCCAATCTGTACAGCCCCCAACTTGTCCCCAAATATAACCAACAAATTCCATTCGACTCCAACAAAATCAAATCAAAGCCATTCTGCGGTCCTGTCAAATTCAAGACAGTCATATGCAAGATAATAAACATGAACCATCAACTTAATAACACATATCCAAATCAAAATCTCAATCGAAACTTTAATCCAAATCCCAAACAGAGCCTTAAGAATAAAACAATTTAAATCAAAGCTATAAGCCAAATCTAATCCAAACCAAATCTCCCAAATTAAATCAATTTCACTCAATTCAAGCCAATCTCTTAAATCAAACCTTAAAACAAATTAACTTTAACCAAACAAATTTAAAAATAAACCAAACTCAAATCAATCCATAGACAACTTTAACTTAAATCATCAAAGCCAAATCCTTCAAATCCAAACTCAATTACCCAGATCAAGTTTAAAGCAAGTTCAACTCAAACTGAATTCAAGTCAGATTCAGAACAGAACTTAAATCAAATCCCAACTCCACACAACTTAAACGGGTCCGAAATCTGCAAGCTTCAAGAAATCTGAACGTACCAACTCAGATTAAATCAAAAAAATTTAAACTAATTTTGGCCAAACTCAACTTCAACTAAATTAAAATACAAACTAATAAGTAAATCCATTGCAAACTAAATCCAAATCAAAAACCAATCTTATCAGATCCAATCTTAAAAAAAACAAATTAAGCTAAATGAATTCAAATCGACAAACAATTCACAAACCAGTTATTCAACTCAAATTCCAACCAACAAATTTAACTAAAAGAAATCAAGCAAATTCATTTTAACCAAACAAATTCCATTCAAATCAAATTGAATAATTCACAATCCATTGCAAATTGAACCAAATAAACTTAAAACCAAACTCGACTTAGTCTTAATCAACAAATTTAATTAAAAATCGATTCAAACCAATTAAATTTGAAACAAATTAAGTGCTTGCCTTCCATCAAATTCATGGGGTTGTTTTCTTCTATATGTGAATGTTTATTTTTATGGATGCATTGTTCTTCTACTTCAATGAATTGCTATGATAGATAATCAAGGGTATTCGAGTAATCTCGATGTAATTAACGTCGGATCTTCGCACCATCCGATGGAGAGAGGTCAAAATAAATTTCAAAGAGCCTAGCAACCTCAAATTATAATTTTATACATATCATTGACCCTAATTAGTAGTTAGTACTTTTATGGAATACCATCTATTTTCTTACGAAGTCAATACTAAGGTCAAATCAAATCAAATTCAAATGAAAAATGAATTTTCAATATCAAAATCTTAAAAGAGAAATTTGAGGTTACATCATACCTGAAGATGACTATGATCTTATATCCATGCAAAATATGAAGAGTTTGACAATTTTTGTAAATGTACTAGAATTCTTATTATTCTGTAAGGTATTTTGCTTAATTCATGGAGCCTTATCAATGCATCACCCTCGTCATTAAATAGGAGGGAGAGTCTTACATACTATTAACGGAACAGAAAGAGGCAAACATGTATGTCCTCACCACCATGGAAGCTGGGTTAACTACGTACAACACTAAATTGGCTTTTGATACTTTGCCACTTTGGATTAATTTGCATCCGTTTTTGGAAGCAAAATTTTTTATACATCATATGATTGAAAAGTTGGTAGGTGGAGCTGGTTATTGATTTCCTTTATCCAATTTTCCTTGGATAATTAGTGCACTGATGATTGTGGGAATTGAAACGTAAGAAACATAATTTTCAAGAAAGAACTTCTCAAGATTAAAAATTGGGTGTTGGATGTAGAGGTGATTATATGGATCAATCTGGCCTCAAAGGTTAGAGAGAGAATTAAAGCAATGCTTGGGCCTGGGGTGTTCAAAGGATATGATCCAAGTGGAAAGGAGAAATGGTGGATTATGAGTAAGATTCTCGAAGTATGAAATAAAGAGGCTTGAGAGCTGATGTGCCTCGGAGGATGGCAAAAGAGGGAAGACAAAAGAAGGCTATTTGGCACCAAGAGATGACTTTTCTAGAGATGCATGAGAGGACTATGAGAGGCGAAGAGGAAAAACTGGGACCACGCCCCTTTCTGGGAACAATTACTCCAAAACAAGTTTCTATCCCACCCTATTTCTTGCATCCGAAAGTACATGGCTCAATTTATGGATCGATTTTATTATAAAAAAGGAGCACTAAAGAAACTATTGTCAACATATGTTTCTAAGGACGAGCCTAAAATCTATTAAATTTGGTCCCAGATCGTGACACCCAAAGAAGGGTTGATGTCGAACTTGCGAAGGGGAAGTAGATGTGAATGGTGCAAAGGCCGAAGGTGAGGAGAGGGGAAAGAAGGGCTCGCCGACCAAGAAGATGGAAAATTGGATGATCATTGCCAGAACAATGGGAGAGGTGAAGAGGAAGAGCCAGGGCCGCACCCCTTCCTGGGAACCAAGAACTCCAAAACAAATTTCTATTCCACCTTTTTTATTGCATCCAAGAGAACATGGCTCTATTTATATAGCAAATTTATTTACACAAAAAAGAGTTCTAAAGAAACTATTGTCAACATATCTTTTCAAGGACTTAAATGCAAAAGAGCCTAAAATCTATTAAAATGGTTCTCCATCACAAAGACTATATGAGGGTATTCTATGGTATATATTGTTTGTGGATGATATTATGTTGCTATATGAGATTGACTTACAGGAATCTGAAGGTCTCAGTCTAGGAAAAATTGACATTATATGTGCATTGAAAATTTAGAAAAGGTCATATGGCAAAGAAGAGGAAATTATTTTGGATCGAGTAGCATTACCCAGAAAGCACAAATTTTAACTTTTTTTGCAATCATCCAAATAGGTATTTGGTTCCAGAAGACTTCAATCGTGGGGTCAATGCCAGGATTGTTGAAGTGGAGACAGGTCAGGGGAATCCTCTATTGTCATGAGATTTCCTTGAATATGAAAATAAATTCTTCCCTTGAATATGAAAATAAATTCTTAGGCACTGCAATGATACTTTGAATGTTGTGAATGTTGTGAACAGTGAGAGATCAACTTATTCTCCAAAAGAATGTTATCAAAATGAAAATGTTAAAATGGATATGCAATTATGTTCAATTAACTTGATTTTTTTTTGATCATATTGCGAGAAAATGGTTGTAAAGAGTAACATCAACTGTAAATAAATTTAGAAAAATTGAGACACTTCACATATATTAGACGTATATTTAGGATACTCGGGTAGAGAAGTATTTTCTTTTGGTAGAAGAGAGAATATGGTAAATCTGGATTAGCTTGGAAGGAATACAATATTATTTGGATGATTACTTCTCCGTAGCTCAAAATTTGTGGTGACTGAGAATCCTTGTGGCAAACCCTGAAGTATTTGGGATTGTCTTTGTTGAAATACTTCATTGGTGATGAAAGAAGCTGGTAGATGCTTCATTCTGCTGTATGCCCTGCTCAATTTTTGGTCTTTGTTGAAGCACCTCTGATGACTAATTTTTTGGTAAGTGGTACTTAATAGGGTGTTCGGTTGTACAATACATTTGTATACACTTTCATGATAAAAAGTTGTATTAAAATAAAGTGTGAAGTAGCCAATGACATAAAACTGTCATGTTTGGAGAGACGTGATAACATAAAAGAGTGGGTGCCATATGTGACCAAACAAGGTGGGAGACCACCAGCCAAGGAGGAAATCTCTTTAAAAACATAAAATTGTAATGGTTGTCAAACACCTTTTAACAAATTTTTTTACAAAAAACATAAAATTGTGACAAAAACTTAATTTATTATGCAATCAAACACCCCATAAGCTTATACACAGCCTTGCATTTTTCCGTCAGTTGAATGATCTATGGTCGTTTGTATATACATTCAATTAATTTACGTTAAGATGTTAACAACCGAATATTAAGTGTGTTCTTATGTCTATTCTATGTACACATGCTCATGCTCAAATTTGTTCATAAAAGTTTCTGTTTATGTTTATTTCATAAAACATTCTGCTGGCTCAATGTACAGGGACACTATGCTTTGCTTCGGGAAAGCCTGCAAAAAAATGGACATACTGGGGCCGTAGTTATTGAGTATTCCCTTTGTCTCAGGTTTGTGCAGCTCAATTGCTAGCAAATTTTTAATTTTTGGGGCTCATTGTTGCTTTATCAAGAATTATCTTGTTACTGAAGAGTGAAGACTATGTGCTCCATATTAGGCATGTCTCAGTATTTAAAAACGTGTCAAATATTTGTGGCAAAATTTGCACCTTGACTTGTCATTCCTTTTGCAACGCCTATCTTTATTCACATGGATCTCAAGGAAGAGATGACATAAATAGAGTTTGTTTTTGATAAAGTAAATAGATATTGTTTTAAGAAGCATTTAGTTTTGGCCAGTGTGGCTGTCTTGTCTTGGTTGTTAACTTGTTATAATATAACTTGATCCTGAATATGAGTATTCATTTTATCTGATGATTTTCAATGTTTTTAAATCACCTTAAGAAAAATATAACCTTTTTATAAACTTCTCATAGATTTGTTCCGTACATCGTTTTCAAAAGAGAGCAAAGCAAGGGCAGATGCATGGCCCTGGGTTCTCAAATTTTGGGTTCTTCGTTGAATTACGGACGGGTGATAGAAGTGTGTTCCTCATCAAGTCTCTCAGTCGACTTTCTTCGTTTTTTGCCAGTTTTATGCATGTTTATCAAGTTGAGAAGGGTGTTAAATAGATTCCGCTTGATTGTCTTTGATTTGTTGTCAGAAGCTTCTGTAATATGATGCGTTTTTGGGTCTGCATGTGGTCTTTCACTCTTTCTTGCCTTGTCGGGATGGATGTTCAGTTGTGATAAACACCAAGCGTTTAGGAAGCTGGACGAGTTGGTGAACTTGTAAAAGTTATTAGTCGAGCGTTTCAACAAGGAATTGACTGATTAAGTTGTGTGCATATGTCCGTGAAATGCAGGTTTTAACCAACATGCAAATGCAGGCCAGAAGTGAAGGGGGGAAATTAACGAATGATGTGAGTTTCAAGATTTCCAACGGCGACGGTTTGATTTATGATAAATTCCTCAGAACTATCTCACTGCAATCGTGTTCAGCCATCAATTTATAATATTTGTCGTTCAAGATTCGTACGTTGCTTTGACATATCTTATCCCCTTCGAGCGAAGTTTTATCAAACTACAGATTTCTCCATAGATTATCATGTAAATTTTATTTTAACAATCATAATAATACAGATCTCTGTTTCCTTTTGTAATGATTTGCTGTATGCTTGGTCAGTTGGTCTTACCCTTTTACAGAAAGTATACTCATAATCACAAGTTCTTCTTGATTGCCGTGTTTCATTTTAACAATCATAATAATACAGGCTACTGCACTGTAATTATTGCACGATATGGGTATCATGCTACTCCAAAAAGTTCCTCCCATAAGTATTCTAGAAATCTCCCAATGAGATATTGTCATTGATGCCCTAAACTTTGATTTTAGTTGTCTAAGGTGCTGTTTATTTTGGCTTAATTGATGTCTAACAATCAGTCAAATATTAGATACGGAGATCTTTGGTAAAATATCTAAATATAATAGTAATTTATTTGTAAATTTTTAAATTTTAAATTGTTTCACTATAATTTTATTTTTAAAAGTGAAAAATTAAGATATTGTTTTTCACAAGATATAAAATTAAGATTTAAAATACTCTATTAAGTCAAATTAAACGTCAGCTGAGCCTTACAACCGCACATTTGAGAATCTTATTTTGCCTATTAGAGATGTGGATGTTTATCATGTAGTTTACCGTATTGTATCTATTATGATTTTTTTTTGTAATATCAAAATGCAATAGTACATCTAATCTCAAAAGTAAAAAAGAGACACGACGGTAAATTGAAGAAATATAAAGATGGTAGACAATAAGGGAGATTGATCTAAAAGATTGTTTCAAGTTTAATAATAATAATGCTTTTGAATAATAAAATATAGTGAAAAGTGAACCAAAATGGACTATCAGACGAGCAAGAGATTGTCTTCAAACAAACGTATGAAAAAATTGGAATTAAAGAAAGTAATAAAGACATTTATAAAGTAGCAAAGATTAGAGATAGGTCTTAATTACGTCAGATGTAACGGAGATTAAGAAAAAAGTTTTATCAAATATAGTGAAATTCAAGAAAAGTGGAAAGATTATTTTGATGTTTGCTTAACGATAAGTTTGCTAGCAATATAAAAGATATATATAGAATGTAACCAAACTTAGTATTAATTATATTAAGAGAGTTAAAATTTTATGGCATGTTTGGTTAGTGTTTCAAAAATGATTCTATATCAATATTGATGTTGATAGTTCTAGAGGTTGGAGTATCAATATCAAAATTGAGATAAGTTGACACTTTATTACATAGCATGTTTTGCTTATGCTATAAATTTTATAATTGAAACTATTAGTCAAACATTTCTTAGTGACCGCTATTGATATCAATTTAAAAATTGACAGTGATAAAGATTTCTAATAGTGTTATCAAATAGGGCCGTAGTAGTTAATGGTCTGTTTGGTTAGAGTATCAAAAATGATACTATACTAGTATTGATATTGATATTTCTAGAAGATAGAGTATCAATATCAAAATTGATACAAGTTGACACTTGTATTACATAACATGTGTTATTTGCACTACAAATTTCAAAATTGATATTGTTAGTCAAACACCTCAAGGTGATTACTATCAATATCAATTTTAAAATTAATAGTGATAGAGATGTCTAATAGTGTTACCAAACAGGGCATAAAGCATTAAAGAGGGTGAAAATAAGCATGACAAGTGGTCCCAATAGTACTGACATCAAAGTATAGCAATATTTTTAAGATTTAAGAAAGAAATGATTTAGTTAAAATTTTAACAAAGTTTTAATCTTTAAGAAAGTGATGAATAAATTGAAAAAGTGCATGATCATATCTACTTTTAAGAAAAAAGAGATATAGACGGTTGTTAGCCAATCAAATTTATGAGTCCTACTATAAAATTATGGAAAAAGGTTATGGAGGAGAGATTATTAAATTGTAAACACTTTTTAACTAACTAATTTGGATTTATGTGTAATTGATGTACCATGGAAATTTTTTTTATTAAAAAAGTAATGGATAAATATCAAGATATGAATAAAAATTTACCAAAAATATTTATTGACTTGAAAAATACTTATGATATATTTTATGGTAGATGAGTGAAAGATGATAATTATTAGACATATACAAGTGATGAAAGATATGTATCATAAAACAATAACTACTGTCTACACAATTATAAGAAAAAACAGTGATTTTTTTCTATTTTAATTAGCTTATGTGAATGATCTTGTCCATTTGTATTAATTTAATAGATGAGCCCCGAGAAGTACTTGAAGGTAGAACTTTAAAATAAGATTTTAGAGTCCAAAAGTTTCAAAATAAGATAGATTATAGTATTTTAAATTTAATGAAAATCAAAGATAGGAATAAATGAGAGCTAGGTTGGATTTAGCAATATTATCTCAAAATATTCAACTTAAATATCTTAGTTCAATTTTGACGTAGTTATTAGTCATATGATTAAAATAGGACGAATGAAATAAAATTAGCTAGAAGAATTGTATCTGATTGTAAGATTCTATTAAAAAGAATATTATAGCGTACATTATAAGATATGTAATGTTGCATGTGGTGAATATTTGACAATAAAGACAAATATCTTTTAAGTGTTGCTAAATTGAGAATACTAGGACGTGTGATCGTACCATAGAATGGCTAATGAATATGTTAGAGAAACATGAAAGTAACAATTGTAGATAACTTAAAAAATGATATTGAGATCATGGTTCGTCAGGTCCGCGTTGGGACCTGGTGTCAACCCAGTCAACTTTTGGACTGACCGTGTATGTTTGGATCCCAGGTCTCTAACTTGGCATTGGCTGGAGGCCGAGTTACACAACCCGATGCAAGGTCATGTGGACTTTGTGACCTGATTGGGACCTCACCCATCTAGGCTATCGACCACTAGCTCAATAGCCTAGCCATTGGGGGGGGGGGGTCCAAAGCCCCCTAAGCCTCTTGGGAGCTTATATGTAACATCCGATTGAAAAAAAATAAGAAATTTTTTTCTTTCCGATCTCCCCCTCTTGCCTGGACTTTCGTCACCGTCTCCCTCCCGGTTACATAGCTGCTCCCCCGATCGATATCTCTCCCTCGCGAGACCCCCACTCTCATCGAACTCTCCCTCTCCCTCTCTTTTTGTCGATGCCGCCACCCTCCTCCTTTTCTACCTCATTGTCACTGCATTGCCCTCCCCCCTTCCTCCTTCACCCTACGTCGTGATCGCCGTAGTCATTGCCTCCCTCGCCATCTCCTCTATTCCGTCATCCGCTGCCATCTCCTTGCCCGATCACCCCAAGCTAGCCACCGGAGCCATTGCTAAGCCCCCTCATTGTGACCCACTATCGTCACTAGTACGTCTCCATCATCGCATAGCCGCCTCCCCTGTTTTGTCGGATACCACTGTGGGTAGCCTCCCTTGCCGCCACCAGTAGCCTCCACTCTCTTCATCATCCCCGTCACTGTCGTTGGCATCATCCGCACCAGCCTCCGCCATCCGGCACGGTTGGGAGCCATCCCCTCACCGACAACCACCCGCCTCGCCGTTGATTGCCTCACGAGCTCCGCTGCGAGTGCCGCGAGCACGCGTCCAGCCCGTTGCCGGCTCAAGCCCGACCTAGCACCTTCGCCCGCCGGTCCAACGTAGTTAAGCCACCCTGGTTCAGCCGGTCAAACCGCCTAGTTCGGCGCCGGTTCAATCATTTCAGATTTCTTGATTTAAATAATTGCAAAAATCAAAGGAAATGTCATAAAAATAGCTGAAAAATCCATAAAAATACATAAATTTCACATAAGCTTTCAGGTAGGTTCCTCAATCTTGTCTATTTATTTGATCTCATTTGGATAAGAATATATGTATGATTTAACTTATGGGCCATAGGTTGACTAGTTTTAGACTTTGGACATGTGATTAATGATTTTCTCAAAATCTTTAAAACCATAAATGCAAAAATTAGTATTTTATATATTATGGAACATGTTTAGCATGACTATGCTTGGGTAGAAGCCTTTTCTATCAGATTTGATTTTTTGATAATTATGTAGGTGATTATATGCTAGTTTGGAACAGGAATTGAAAGTTAATTATGTTTAAGCTTGGAAAGATCATAGGTCATCAAATTTCACTTCTTGAAACACATTTAGGTCAGATTATGAATGATGAAGTCAGAACATAATTTGCTTAGTTTATGTCAAGCTTGATTTAGGTTAATTGTCTTGTATATGTATTTAAACATGTCTAGTTCGACTTGTCATTGCATGTGTGTAGACCATGTAAATATGTTTAGTTTGGTTTCATATCAGAGGCTATAGTATGCATGATTAGTTGTGTCAATTTAGTCATGATTAGTGTGAGTTTTCATTTAGAATAGGTTCAATTAAGTCGGGTTACCATATGTCTTGTCTACTTTATTATGAATGTTATGTCTTACATGAAGAGCTATGAAATTAGATAGTTATGTTGTGTATACATGGTATGGTCAAGTATGTCATGATTTGAATTTATGTTATGAACTCTTGATATGACGTGCTATAAAGGCTTCACCAGCCTATGTTAGTTAATTACCTGTGGGTAGTGGGTAACTTAGATGAATCCGGCACACCCACAAATACTGGATTACCGCAGTTTTCCTCAAGTGTCACCATTGTCTAGGTGCACTATGGGCTAGCTTAGTATATGTTACTGCTATATATATTAGAGTTGGTAAAAGCATTTTGTGCATGTGAAGCAAGACGACCAATTCCTTGCTATCTGGCTGTGTTTTGGAAAGAATATGAAATTATTACTTGTGTGTCATGTATAGATGTTAAATCATGTCATGTTAGAAAAATCAGATTTGTCTCATTTTATTTTGGTCATGTTAAGTTAAGTCTTAAGGTCATTTATATGATATTTGTCTAGCTTGTATAGTCTTATGTGCATTGGTCTAGAATTGTATAGCATTGGCATAATCTTTTTATTTCCTTAAAGATAATCATGTTTTAGTTATGGGTTATAGATAAATATAAAATATATTTTATTATCATTTGTATTACATCTCAATTTAGATATATTATCTATCATTGTTTGATTATATGTTAGTTATCTGATCGGTAAGAAATGGGTGTAAATCCTATGGAGTCCTTGGACTCACCTCGTTGTGAGTTAAATTTTTCAGCAGGTTTTGAAGATTTAGGAGCTTGAAGATGAGGTTCAGGTGGAACCAAAGGAATCAAAGGGTGAGTTTGGCAATGAGAGAGGAGCACTTCTCTATGAATGAACTTCTCCCAAAAGGTGCTTTACAAAGTAGTACTCTTGTATCAAAGAAGTCGAAGTAGTTTGGTACCATTTTTTTAAGAAGTATTTTTATGATAACAAATTTATTAAATATAAAAATTCAATTATAAATAGATTTATAAGAGATTTATAATTGATACTATTTTTTATTATTAATATGTTAAAAAATAAGCAACACTTATGTTTAAAAAAATTGATTCTCTACGATTTGTTAAATAAATCTCTAAAAATATTTATTATCTGTATTTTATTGATGAACATTTAATCATAATGGCCTTCTCTCTTGTCAAAAAGATAATCTTTTGACATCCGATGAAGTATAAGTTTGAGAAAGAGAAAAAAAATAAAACATTAGTTCATACAACTAGTCGATAAATTAATTTTGAAAGTCTTGTCATTATATGTTTGTTTTAAAAATATATAATTAATAAGTAAGTTTGAGTTAATATTGAATGATGACTAGTCATATTCAACAAATATTTAATTCTTAAATATTGCATTAAATGCCTTACATCTGGACAAGATTAGCGAGGATAGGGCTGATGTCAATTACGCTTGCAACGATGGCGCTACGGCCACAGGAGCTTTGAGCTAGCGAGGTTCGCATTGGTGGAAGGAATACTAGCGAAGGAGGAGACTTCTGGCAGCGATGGCTAGAGGACTATGAACAAGGCTTGCGGCGGCGAGAGGACTGCCGACGAAGGAGAGAGTCGATAGCAAGCGCAGAACTGCCAAAAGAGGAGATTTTTCATAGGGACAAAACCTCTGTCGAAGGGTTGAGACTTTGAAGGCAACAACTTGGCTGGATCTTCGCGAGGATGACCGTAGCAAACAACCACGGGACGGCGTGTGACATCCGTCTTCCTTCTCCGATACGCCTCTTCCACGTGTGACACGGCGTTGAGGATTCCCACCCAAGAGGATTAGCATGTTGAGGGAGGTGTACGCACAAGAGGAATGTGGAAGGGGCGAGGCCTTCGGTGGCGATAGGAGGCATCGCGCGAGAGAAGGTTTCTAAGGAGCAGGAGTCATCCGCGCAAAGGTTCCAGCTACGAGCTTCAGTCTATCAAGAAGGGGGGTCCGCACAGCGTCTATCCGGTGGAGAAGTCTGTGCGACGATGATAGACGAGGGAGAAAGTGGCGCGAAGAGGAAACCACACGAGGAAGGTAGCCGCCACGGGAGGGTGGGAAGCGATTTTCAATTTTGAGAAGGAGAAAATTTCTCCTTCTAACTTCCACCTTCACCGGAGAGCAAAAGTGATCAAAGCGCGGTTGCCAAACGTCCTTATGAAATTGAGAAGACCTTCTCAAAGAAGGAGAAGTTAAAAATAAGTGCTTCTAAGCTGTTGCCAAATGGACCCAAAGTCATCTACACTTGGAGAGAAGTGATATTTTCTACTTAGGTAGTCTATGTTGGTTTGTTTTGAATATAAAGGTTGTTAGACTTAATAGTATGGTTCTATTCTCTTGTTTTGATGGATCTTATAAAAATGATTGTTTAAGTTTGAGTTTTGGAATTTCATGAATTAGTTGGACTTTAATGGAGGTTCTGTAGAATGTTTATTTTGGTTATGGAATCCAAGTGTTGGGTTTCATCCCACTATCACGACGTTGTGTATTTCCGCTGTGTAGTTGTGGTTATATTATTTAAAATTTTGGGTCGTGACACTATATAAGCCCCCCCAAGAGGCCTCTTCTTCCCTTTACTCCTTCCTCACTCTCTTAAGTTGTTTCTCACTTTAAAACTTTTCCTTTCATGTGTTTCATTAGTGATAACTTTCTCTTTCATGTACGTAGACATGCCAATTTGGCCTGATTCGGAGCTCCAGATTCCTATTCCATGGGCGATATCCTTTATTTGACCATTATCTGATCTGGATACTTTGTGGAGATGAGTTAAGGACGTTGGTGGAGACCCCCATAAGTTGGGAATGGACCGATGATTTTCGAAGTAACGCCATAACCTTCAAGTGAGAGCTATGCGTTAATTGTGAAAACATGAAGCCTGCTCAATGACAGACCTTGAATGGTCCATACTTGAAGGTCTTGGGAGTCCCTCATGTGTTCCATAACATTTGGGATTTTCGACAAGTCATTTCGGTAGGAGTTGGTCTATAACGGCTTTTCATTATGATTTTTCGATCTGTGTTGACACGACTATCCCGGACCACGTGTTAAGCCTTTCAAGTCATCACCAGGCCTTTTTGGGTCGTCCAAGTCGATCCTAGCCATATATTTTCACCAACCGGAGCCATACGGCCTTTTTGGTCAATTTTAGGGTTTCCTAATTTTTTCGAGGTTCGTCTCGTGTTTACTGGGTTAATCTCAAATTTTTTGATGATTTCGAGTTTTTTGATAGTACCAGACTTGTTCAATTATCACTTTAAGTTATCCCGAGTTGACCCAAGATTCCTTGACTGAAGCAGTGTCTTTTCGCATCTCCGCTGCAGCTTTTAACTTTTCGCAGAACGGTAAACTGGTAGTCAAAGCCCCGTGCGAATGCCTCAGGAGTAATGCCAGCTGGTTTACCAACTTGAGGAGATGCGGTTGAAGACCCTCTTTCCAACGCAACAAATGAGAGCTGAATTGGATGTCCCATTTTCAAGTTACGGCCCGTGGAACATGTGCACAAGAGAGAGAGTGTGTACTGTGCCCTCGCCCTCCTTGAAATGGGAGGGCGCGGTCATCGCGCCCTCAGTGTGGGGGCACACCTTGAGCGCCCTCAGTCCAGGGGCATGCCCTATGCGTCCTCACTCTCTTTGAAAGGGGAGGGTGCGGTCGGTTTCCGGAAACCAGAAATTGCCCCGGTTTACACCTTTTAAACTAGTTTTTTGGAAGGTTTGCCCTGCTAAGTTTTGATTATTTTGACTGCGCCCCCGGGTCGAGGGTGCGTTCATCTTGTCAAGTCTGATTTTTAGTAATTTCTGGAAGGTTCCGACGATTTTTAGTAAAGAAACGCCGAATGTGCCCCCACCTCCCTTGAGGTGGAGGGCGCGCCCTGCATGCCCTCACCTTCTTTGAAACAGGGGGGCACGGTCAGGCAGTTTTTTTGTTTTGAACCGGTTCTCCATATCTATAAATTGAGGACTATTCCCAACGACCCGGGGTTACCACCCATGCTCTAGCTCATCCTGTGGTCATCCAAGCTCCCTCCCGAGGCCATCCCGATGTTCAAATCTGATCTGACATTGAGAGATTGATCCCGAAGTGAAGAAGAAGGCCCAATCTGTGTGCTCTACCTCACCGAACTTAATCGGCTTCTACAGAAAAATAGGGGCTTCTTATGCAAAATGGTCAACAGAAGAATTATTTCTCTCCTCATCCTCTTTCATTTTCAACTAGCGGCACTCGATTCAGACTTTCCGTCTGTTTGCGACGATTGCTGCACTGAGAGCATACATCCAGGTTCTATTTCCTATATCCGTTCACTTCCATATTTTCTAAAGGCCTGTACGGATGAATTCCGGAGAAGTCATCAACAGTATATCTCTTCCACTCTAAGTTCTCCATCCATAGAAACAAATGGCACTCGATTACAACATCGGGATCAGCCATAGAATTTTTTCACCGAAGTCGCACCAGAGGGGACTGCACCCATCCGAGGGCAGACCATCTAGACCAGTCTTCTTCGCTCATCCCGGCTCCAATCCGAGCCGCTCTACTCCATAAGTCTTTCTTATATTTTATTTACAGCATCCTTAAGTCATTTTCATTTAGTTTTTGCATCATTTTACATAACTAAAAATACAAAGAAAGGGTTAAGGCTCTCCCCAATCCCGTGAATCCAAATTCAATTGCTTCTTTCTTTTATCTTTCTCTTTCAGTTTCTACACTTCTCCCAAGTCTAATCAAATCCTTCACTTTTTTTATTGTTTTAGCTGCACAAATTGATCAAGCTAGCACCGGTTGGACTCTCCCTCATCGGCCAACCGACGAGGAAGAAGGTTTAACTCACACATCATATCCCGCGCTAAGTACACGGTCAACTCAATCTTGTCTTTTAGTTTAGAAAGCGGAGCCCATAGCTCCTAGCGACCACTTCTTCTCTTATTCATGTTTTAAGTTCATATATTTCTCACTCTCCTCCCACACGACCTGAACCATCTCCGGTGCTCGAGCGACGCCGTGAGATGAAAGTTCAGTGATCAATATGAGTGTGCGACCGAGGTGAGGATTTTACCGCTTTTTGAGTGTTTTTCGATTCACTCCCTTTCCCTTATTCTATCATCACCTTTTATTGAGGTGCCAATCCGGAACCCATTTTTGGAGTCGACAGTTTTTTGGCAACCACGGTGGGACAACCAATGTCTTTAACCATGCTAGCTTGATTGATTCGTGCAACTAGTTGTTTTCCAACTTGGTTCTCGCACAAACTGGCTTGTCCTTTACCTTTTCATGTCGATTTACCTTTAAACTTGTTGCTTACTCTTCCTTTAAGATTGTCCCCCATGTGGACTTGATTTGCTTGTCTTTAATTTCAACCCGGTTCCCGCATGAACCACTCTTTTCTACTTATAAACTGGTTCTTGCGTGAACCACCTTTCTTTTCAACTTGGTTTCCGTATGAATCAACTTATTTTCAGATCGGTCCCCACGTGGAAGACCTCTTTGCAGCACCATCAGATTGGCCCCACGTGGCCCTCTTTCCATTTTGTCATCTTTTACACCGATTCCCACGTGAACCACCCTTTTCTTCATAAAACTGATTCCCACGTGAACTACCCTTTTCTTCATAAAATCGATTCCCGCGTGAACCAACCCCCTTTTCTAAACCGGTTCCCATGTGAACCAACCCACTTTCAGATCGGTCCCCACATGGACCACCCCTTTGCACCACTTTAGATTGGCCTCACGTGGCATTCCTTTCTTTTTTTCAACCAAACAAATTGGTTCCCGCATGAACCACCCACCTTTCCAAAACTCGGCTCCCATGTGAGCCACCCTATTTTCAAATCGGTCCCTGTGTGGACCATCTCTTTTCCTTTCACTTCAGATCTGTCACCACTTGGACACTCCATCACAAGCCGGTTCCCGCGCGAACCACCTTTTAGTTGCTAGTTTCTAGTTACTTGTTTTGTTGCTTGTCTTGCTTGCATGCTCTTGCTTGATTTACTTAATAGCTTTCTTTTGTTTCATGCTTTTGCACATTGATTGCTTCTTCTCCTCTTACCCTCCATTTTTACTTTTGCATTAGCTTTTTGCGTCAGGTACTGGACTTGTTCCGATCCGTAGGGCATTCGAGGCGGGGGCTCTCTCTCCCAACACACTCTCACCCTCCAAACACCTTCTTGGTGGATTCTAACCTCTCTTCTGGGATATTCCTTCCTAGTTGATTTGGTTGTTTCCATCAAAACCTCTGTAAGTCCCCATCTGTGGAGTATTCCTCTCCGCATGATTGGGCCGGCTGTACCATTTTCCTAAAACCCGAAGAACCCAAGTACCTACTCGTGGTGATTGAGTGACAACTTTAGGTTTTGAAGTTTGAAGCAATAGGAACCATAGCCACTTGAGTGAACAATTGTTAACAATCTATCTAATCTAAGGTTTCAACCCAAAAATTGTAGAGTAGTCATTTTAAGAACTTGTTTGCATAACTTGCTTGCTCACCACATTTGAAAACAACCCAAACAATTCTTCTTTCAAAACACCTAAAAAATAAAACAAAAATCTCTTTAATTATGTGTTCAACTTGTTTGCCAAACAACAAAACTGAAACAAACAGAAAAATTGAAACTAAACAAAACACACAAAAACATTTTCGCTTTGCATTTACACTTTTCACTTGCTTTCTTTCAACCATCTTGTTAGAAAGTTTAGCGGGATACCCATGGCACTAAGGTCCGAAAGGCACGTCGGGATGTCGGACTACTACAAGACGGGTCACTACGTGCTACAGCAACCCATGGTCCAACCAGAGGGCCATGTTAATGCCGTCAGGGAACCCGAAATTCAACATCCCACCCATCAGCCTACTCCACTTAGCATGAAGCAACTCCTCCAGGGTCTATCTCTCCACCTTGATCCTAAATCCTTCTCAATCGTGTAGTCCCTAGCATAGGGCAAGACGCCTATCAATCAAGGTCTAGCCAAAGTCAACCGAGCTGCCTCACCTCCCCAATCAGTGGTTCAACCTCTTATCATAACCCCACCTGCGCAGTCCTGCCATGCTACTTCACCTACTTACTCCATTGCGGGTCATTCTTCAACTTGCACACCAACCCACCTCCCTCCCATTCAGGTGCCACGTGCACACTCCCTGGTGAATTCCTCTCCACCTGTTACCAAGGATAAAGAAACCCTTGAATCTTCCATCCACACTATCTACATCCCCCCATCAAAACACTAGCCTACCATCGTTACAATGGCTCCGGTGTTCTCTTCACCCATGTCAATAATTTCTTAAGCAAATCGTCTTAATGGCAAAATGATCGAAGAGTTCTTGCTTTTCTTTTTAAATGATCTTTAGAGGGTGCAGCCCTAGATTGGTTTTTTTCACTAGGGGAAATGAGGATATGGGATTTCAAAATTATCAAGGCCAAATTTTTGCAACGATATGGGCCGGGTTATTCAATAATTGGGGATACAAAAGGAGACATGGAATTAATGCAATATCATGATGATTTAAGCCCCATGGTTGAGAAGAACATTGATGCTATGCACCAACCTAGGAGCTCTCCTCAACCCCATTCATATCATCATCATCGGCCAACTCCTTGATGCCAGTTGATTAGACCACCCATGCCCCAACCTCAGCTAGTCATGCAACCCTTGCCAATGGCACAAACAATTATGCACAATCAAGTTCCTCTTGTCACTAGTGCAAACACTTCATTACCTAACTTGGCTCCCCATTCTTTGACTCCACCAACATTTCCAAAGGACCCTCAGCCAATCATCTGGCCCTTGGCTTTTCAGCCTATTCCACCAACAACCCCTTAGCCAACCATTCAAGTCTTGTCTCCTCCACCATGTTTACCAACAACTCCTCAGCCCAAATTGACTTCTATGCTGACACCAATTGAACAACCCTTGGCTATTCAATCAACCCCTTAAAACAGGTGTAAACACCCGAAACGGGACGGTGGTAGCATGCTTTTTGGAATCAAAAAGTTAGTGGTTGTGTGGTCGCCAAGAGCCGAAGACTCCGAAATATGGTAAGTTATAAAGTAAATGGAATGAAAAGCAAGCTTGACCGTTGTACCTTTTTGGAATGGGGGGGATTGTTAGGTTCTGACTTCTCCTCTCTCGGCCGGCCGAAAGAGGAGAGCTTTAATGAGCTTTTCATTTCCGATCGGGTCGAAACTCCACCTCGGTCGTGTTCACCTAAGAATGTTCTGTGGAAAACACGAAAAAGAAATAAAAGACCATTAGCTCTGGCAAGAGTATAGCATCATGCTTGGTATGGATCTTGATCATGCAAAAGGGGATGAACTAACCGGATTGGGACAAAATCCCAACCCCTATTTTTAGTAGATTTTTAAATATATGAGAGATGAAAAATGACCCAATGCATGCTAAATGAGGTGATGAAAGGTTTTAAGATGAAAATGAAGAACAAAAATCTGATCGGACGGGCGATCAGACTTAGGAAAATGTAGAACCGACTTCTGCCCATGCTAGTGTCCGGTATATAGGGCACTAGCTGCAGTTGTCCCCTTTATGGGGTGCGTTGACCAAAGTCAAAGCGCCCTGTTTATAGGGCACCAGGGCTAGCTCGGGCATATTTTCTTCCACTCTTCGCATCGCTGCTCCGAAGCGCCGGATGGCTTACAAGACGAAGTGGAAGCTCCTCCTTGTAGCCAATATGCAAATGAAGCTTGTGGTAGGGGTTTTGGACGCTGGATGGAAAGGAAATGGTAGGTAGAGGCCTTCAAAGTTGAAGAAAAACCATGCTTCTGGATGGCTGAAACAGCAGATTTTTAGGCTTTCGGAGAGGTGAATTTGGATCGGTTTGAAGGCTTATGGGGGATGAAAAAGGCTTAAAGATGTAGTGTTGGATGAGCTATAGGGTGGCACGGAGTTGGAATCTTTTCAAAGCACCAAATGGGTGCCTATTTATAGCCAAAAAGAGGGCACTTTGGTCAAATTCGAAAATCTGTTCCACGCGGCAAAGTGCCCTATATATGGGGTGCTAGAATCATGAGCCGTGTCAAGTCGATAAGATGAGTCCCAGTGAGTGGTCAAATTAGTCAGTCGAATCGATTCGACCGGGTGCCAGGCGCCCTGTTTATAGGGCGCCTGGTGTCCTGTATATAGGGTGCCTAGTGCCCTGTATATAGGGTGCTTTGACCTCGGTCAACGCCCTATTGATCTTCTTTGAAATGCATCGGAAAACTTGATTTTTCAAGAAAACTTGATTCCTTTGAGAGGATAATCAGATGTATTTCATGAGAACAATAAATTGAGCTCTCCGACTAGGCCAAAATTACGTGTCAACAATAGGGTTCACCCTAAGTCGGTTAAGGCCCTTGTTTCTTCTATTGCTCCTACCTTGGCAGAGAAACCAATCACTCCTATCATTCATGCTCCTACCCTAGTAGAGGAACTAATTAATCTGATCATCCCTACTTCTACTATAGTAGTCAATTTAGTCACTTTGACCCTTCATGCTCCTGCCTTGATAGAGGAATCAATCACTCCAAACATTTGTGCTCCTACCATGGCAGAGGAATCAACTTCTCATTATGTCATTGCTATATCTCAGGATCAAAGTCAGCCAGTAGGGGAGATTGAACCAAACCCATCTATCTATTTGGAATCCCCTAGACTAGGCATACCCTCTTCCATAGAACAACCTGAGGAGAAGCCTATTAAAGGGTACTTAGATGAAGAAATCACAAATTTAGTTGACTGTCATTCCAATGATGGACTAGGGAAGGATTTACCAAGTAAAGATCAACCATTACAATCATTAGAATTAATATCTGATGTTGGTCAGATTGAATTGACCCTTGAATTGGGAAGTAAGGAGACCGAATTGGTTAGTGAAATGGAGAAGGAATCAACAAGCCTCCAGAAGGGCATAGACCTTAGCAAAGGGATACTGGGACCTCTTCTAGTTAGGCAGGTAAATCCCTTAGCATCAATCTTAGGTTCATGACCCTTACCCCATTCTCCTCCTAAGCAACAATCCAGCCCATGGGCCTGCAATTCATCTATCTTAGGGCCACGACCATGTTCTCTTCACAACCACCATCGAATGGACCCATGGGCCCCCAATTCATCAATCTTGGGGCCACCACACATACTCCATCCCATTCAATTGGGCCCTTATGCCCCTCCTCTTCAATTGGACCCTTATGCCCTTTCCTCGGGCTCTTGTGCCCCTTACCATCAGCCGGGCCCACGTGCCCCCTTTATCCAACTGGGCCCACACGCCCCTTTCATTCAATCGGGCCCACGTGCCCCCTTTCCTCAATAGGGCCCATGTGCCCTTTTTATCCAACTGGGCCCACGTGACCCTTTTCATCAACCAGGCTTTCGTGCTCCTTTTCTTCAATCTGGCATGTGTGCCCCTTTCTTTCTACTCGGCTTGCGTGCCCCTTTTCCCCAACTGGGCCTACGTGCTTCTTTCCTTCCATCGGGCCCAGGTGCCCACAACTCTCCCCAATCGGGCCCACGTGCCCTTAATTTTTCTAAATCGGGCCCGCGTGCCCACAATTCACCTCAATCGGGCCCATGTGCCCTCAATTCACCTCAACCGGGCTCACATGCCCATGTTTTTCTAAAACCGGGCCCATGTGCCCAAATTTCTTCTAAATTGGGCCCACATGCCCATCTTCCATCAACCTCGGGCACACATGCCCACACTCCTTCAACTTCACGCTTGTATGCCCCCATTCCTTCACAATCAGGCCCGTGTGCCCATACTTCTTTGAAATCAGGCCCCCGTGCCCCCACTTCTCCAACTTTGAGATTGTGCACCCATACACTTCAATGGCGCCAGCGAGCCCATCAGAAATCACAATCTTGCTCCCAACCATTTAAATTGGGTCCATGTGCCCGCTCTTTTCATTGGGTCCCTCGGGCTCAACCTCCAATCAAGCCTTCAAGCCCATCACCTCTAATCGAGCCCTCATGCCCATCAACATCAACCATGCCCTCTAGCCCACATTCAAATCTTGGGCTCACATGCCTCTTGATTCCGACTACTCCCGGGCCTTCAAGCCCACTTTCAACTCATGGGCCCAAGAGCCCATTTTAACTCACTTTTGTTTCGAAACATCCTTATTTCCTTTCAAATTCTCTTTCATTCTCTAAATTTTACTTTCAATAAAAATATCAAGGGTAGAGAAATTTCCTAGGTGAAACCACAATCTTTGCCTTTTACATCATTAATTTTTACTCCACCATGCTAAATCAGCTATTTCACATCATTCACTTCATCCTATGACTCTGAATATTCAATCCAATGCGATATGGAACATATCAAAAGTGGAAGTAGCATGGCAAGGCAAGGCAAGCACAAGCAACGTCGTCACCAACAATGAATTCATTCTCTCAGGTATTACATAAAATTGCATTCATCATCATTATGTCATCCGCAAGGCAATATTTTTTTGAAATGATTTTGAATCTCACATGATAATCTTACTTGAGAGAAAGTTATGATTGACGATAACTACTTTTTATTTTATCCTAATGAATTCTTTACAATGCAAGACATGTTTTCAATTGATTCACCCATGGAATGTAATCTACCTCAAAAATGGAGAGAACTACCTATATGACTTGAGTCCATATGTGGTTGTTCTCTAGGAATCGAGGGTGGATACCATCCCGCACACAACACGTCACGATCCCAGAATCTGGATGACTTGACACCCGAGACAAGCTAGGCAAGGCTTAGAGATGGAAGGAAAACCCTCACCTTATTCTCTTCTATTCAGTTCAAGATAGATGAAGGGGATTAAAGGGATAGAGTATCGAAAGCATCCACCTCCTTAGTAGGAGGTCATCCCGAAAGGTCCAACTTCTCAAAAGAGAAAAAGGGTGCCAAAAGATGGGCAATGAACCATATAGGTTTAAACAAATATGGGTCTGTCTGAATGAGTACAAAAAATATAGAAAATGAAAAAAAAGGCACCAAAAGATGGACAATGACCCCATAGGTCAAAGAACCTGTCCAAATGTGTGCCACAAAAATAGGTTTGTTAATAAAGAAGAAAAGACCTAAAGAGGCCGAACCCCAACGAGCAAGTGAGTGTGAGTAGAGAAATCCCTCTTGACATCTCCAAAGCCTATCAAAGACTTCCTATCAATTCTTCATTCTTAACTCCCCACGGTGTGGGTGGACCAGCTAAATCAAAGCTAAGTTCTGGCTGAACAAAGGTTGAAGGTCAAAAAGATTTTGGGTAAGGAATCCCATTTGGCACATTGTGTTTACCAACGAACCTAGAAAAACAACCAAGTGATGAGAACTTTTGTCAATATTGAATTTTCTCTCCCCAAAAAAAATTTAATATCTTCAAAAACTCCAAAAAATTGAATATCTTTAAAACTCCAAAGAAAAATTCCCTCTTCAAAATCCCAAAAAAAATTTAATATTTACAAAAACTCCAAAAAATGAACATTTTTAAAAAATCCAAAAATGAATCTTTTCTTAAAAAACTCCTTTTTCAAATTCCAACAAAATTTTCAAAATACAACTTTTTTCATCACCATACTTTGTTTGAATTCTCGTCTTTACATTCATATTTATTCTTAGTCTCTCATGTTTCAAATTTTTCATTACATATTTGTTGCTTTATTTTTACACCCTTAAGAAGGCTACCACCCCTTGACAAAGGTCAAGGCATACTGTAAGTTTCAAGGGGATAAGCCACATTGTAATTCTAATCTCCTTTTTCTAAGTGTTTCAGGAACATGGAGAACTTTACACCTCTTGACAAAGGTTAAGGCATACTGCAATTGGCAACAGGGATAAGCTATATTGTCATTCTAATCTTCTTTTTCTAAGTGTTTCTAGCACAAGGAGTACTTTACACCTATTGACTAAGGTCAAGACATACTGCAGCTTATCCCTTTTTGTGCCAGTTTGGGGTTTTCACCCCACTGTTCGATCCTTTTCCTATCCTTTTGCATTTTAGCTTTAATTAACATGTTATTTAGAATACATTAGGCTACTCATTGGCATTTTCATGTATCTTTAAATCTTCTAAATAGGGGTTGGAATTTAGTCCCAATCAGGTTAGTTTATTTCCCTTTGCATGTTTAAGTTTAAATTTGAGTATGATGATATCCTTCCTCTAGAGCTAATGATATTTTAACTTGCTTCTATGTTTTCTTGTGAACATTCTTAGGTTGATCTAGCCAAGGTGAAACTTTAACCGGACTGAAGAAAAAGAATTCATTGAAGCTCTCTTCTTTTGGCTGGCCGAGAGAGGAGAAGTTGGAACCCTACAATATCCCCATTCTCAAACATATGATGGTCATTTTTTCTTTCATTTCCTTTCATTTTCTTTTATTTTGGAGACTTTATCTCCTGGCAACCACAACCACAAACTACATCGACCAAGCCACGAAAGGAGAGCAAGAAGGTCCGGTTCATTTCGGGTGCCCACACCTTTTGGCAACCATGATGGGACAACCCTATTTTAGTGAGTTCCCCTTTTCTTTCTTAAGAATGTCCACTTTAAAGCATGTTTATTTTCATTTCAATTCCCATATGCATTTTTTTTGCATTGTCATTTGCTTGAGTTGCATGCTTGTTTATCTCTTTAGAAGATCATTTTTTTTCTTCAAGTCAACTTGCCTTCCATTGATCTTTTTAAAAGCATAATAATTTGATTTTTTTAAGCCTCGTTCATCATCTTAGTTCACCTTAGCATCCTCATCATATTATTTCATGTCTTGTTGAGCACATCTACTTGACTTTTATTTACTCCCTTTAAAGTCTAGTCTTTTGCTAGCAAACTTTCTAAGCATCTTTAGTTAAGTTTGATGCTCTCTTTCATCTTAGCTTGATTTCATGTCCATGGTATCATCTTATTGTCTTTCTTACTTGCTTTCACATCTTTGACATTTTCTCATCTCATGCTTAGTTTTTGTTTATTTGCTTGGTTTACACTTTGCTTTGTTACTTTCATCATTGTATGTTTTATTTTCTTATTGCTTACTTCTCATTCCTTGGCGTTTCCCTTGCATTTAGTTTACATTGGAGTTTTGGCTTCTTAGGTCATCCGAGAAGGGGGGCTCTCTCCTCCAAAAAGCCCTACACACATAAACACCTCTCTTGGTGGTTGCCAACTCATCCTCGAAGGATTCCCTCTCAAAAGGACTGGGTATCTTTCATCAAGACCTCTGTAAATCCCCAAATGTGAAAGATACCCTCTTCATTGATCGGCCCGGTTGTACCTTTTACCCAAAACTTGACGAACCTATTACCTCTCATTGTGAAAGAGTGTTAGCCTTAGATTGCTCAACGTTGTGAGAGCATAAGGTCCTACCCATTTATTTAAGTGGGTGGTATTTCTCTTAACAAACTATTAATTCAAGGTTGAAACAAAAAAAATCACATTAATCATTTCAAGTCTTTGTTATTACTTGTATACAAACAAAAATTAAAAACTAAATAAAATCTTAAAATCACTAAAAATAAAAAAAACAAAACTTTGCTTGAGGTTAATTTGCTTTATAACTTGTTTGCCCAACAAAAATCTTGAACAAAAAAAAATCATAAATAAAAACCCTAAAAAAAGAGAGATGTTCTTGTGCTTTTATTTGTCACTATTCTTTTCTTGTTGTGTTTCACCCTCAAATCAGGACGAGTTAATGGTATGGCAGACCAATAGTATGAGCAGAAGGAGCATGACCAAGCTTACTATGAGCCTTATAGTAAGACATCACTCCATCTGAATGTCATGTATGCTGTCAATGAGTCAGAAGCTTTACTTGAACCAAGTCAAATCTCGCCTCCCTCTCACCCAAACTTACTCTGGGAGGCATTTTTCCATGACAACCCTTCCCAATTCAAGCTATTGAGGCCATCCTAAAAGGAAGATCACTTGCTAATCTCACTCCCACCGAAGGTGGACTCCACACCCCATGCCCCAATTGGCAAGCAACCAGCCTGACATGACCCTACCAGATCACCCTCACACTGTGCCTATAATCCCAAATTCACCTCATCCGATGGTTATTTTGAATCATACCGACCTGAAAACCACCACACCTTCCAAGCCGCCAATATATCCCTCTAATCATCTCACTTCCGCACTTCCTCCAATTCCCCCTCCAACATATCCTTCTTACCTAGCCATTGGCCAATCCGGTCCCCACATCTCTAGCGCTTACTTCCCCTATCTGGGAACCCCCTACTGATCAGGCCATGATAAGGAAAATCAACCAAATGGATGAGATGGACGAGCAATACAGAGAACTCAAGCATCTGATTGATAGAAGGCACTCCTCGAGATATCCCTCCCCTCTCTTCCCACATGCCACCAGCCTCTCTCTAAAAATGCCAATTTATCACCACTATAATGGAAGTAGTAACCCCTTTATCTATATAAAGGACTTCCTCTATGAATCTATGATGTGGCAAAATGACCAGGAGATCATTAGAAGGACCGATAGTGGAATGGTTCTATTCGCTCGATTATTTAGAGGTTAGTCACTTTGACATGGTCAAAGCAAGATTTTTACAAAGATACCAAGACCAATTTGGTCCCACCTATTCCATCACTGATGTCATAGCTTAAAAAATGAGCAATGATGAAAACTTTGTAAGATATGCCAATAGATGGAGGGCTATGGCAAAAAAAATCTTCAGTGCAATCTTAGAATCATAACAAGTGAAAATGATTATCACCAACGCCACATCAACTCTAAAGAATATGTTGGCTTTGAATCACTCCGCCACCACGAGTGAGCTATATGAGAGGGCACGACACATCCAAACACAGCTTAGGGATTCCCCATCATGAACCTATTTGATAGTAGACCTAGCTGTCAAGAAGATCACCTTTACCAAAACTGGCCCAATAACTAAGAGAGTAGTAGCCAATGAAAACATCAACCTCATAAAGAGCTAGTCCAATGGCCCCTAGTCTTATTTTAGAAGTCCTCAACCCGACCAACAATCTAGGAATCCGTGGCAACCCCAGTTTTAATATCAACCCCAGTTCCAACCCAACCCCATCAAAACCAAGTTCCAAACCAACGACCTTGATAACCAACCGTAAAAGCACTAGTTCACCAACAACCTTGCCAACTAGCAGTGCAGGCCTTTGTTCCCCAACCACCCCATCCACCAGCTACTTACAGTCGAGCTCTTCCTCTTCTACCTATGAACCTTGAAGAGTAGGACCCAGGAGAAACTATTACCTGTTGGTGCCATACTTTCTTACCGACATTTTTAATGCTCTCATGGCAACAAGACAGATTTTATTACCTAGAGAAAAGCTCAAATGGCCACATATTGCTAACAAAAAGCGATATTGTTTGTATCATAGATACTCAGGGCACACTGTGGAAGATTGTTTCTAGTTCAAGGATTACATTCATGACCTCTATGAACAAGGTAGTGTTGATTAGAACCAAATAGGTGAGTATATCAAGGCAGTGCAAAATCAGCCCCAGTAGCAGCATGCACCAGTCCATCAGTAACAACTTAACCTTGGCCTGGGGATTGTTCAAACCCATTACATGCACCCACGCCCACACTTAAAAACCAACACGTTTACCCCATCTTGATCTCCTCCAAGGAGTATTGCGATCGGGGTCAAAATTGGCAACTTGAAGGGTCCACTTCTTCCATACACATTCATCAGCCCCATCATTCTAACCAAACCATCGATTCTATACCATGAACCACATCACCTAACCCCACTGTTCTCAACTGAGTGCCCATTATCCGTGCACCATCATGATCCATTATAATGCCACCAGCCATGCATCTCCAATCAGGACAAACCTTGATTTGCCCAATGGAACAAACACAAATACCACCACCATTAGGGCCTATCATCATTCTTCCACGAACAACGTTACCTCCGCAACCCACTTACCTTCCCATGCTTCAAACCACCACCATTACATCTATCCCAAGAGCTCTTGTCACCCGACTTAACCCACTACTCACCATTACCACACCAACTATAGCCCCTCAACTTGCCATGGTGCTTAGGAGCGGGCATATGTTTCAAAGGGTTTTTCCCTAGGCCGGGACTTTGGGAGTGGCACAAGAATTGGAAAAAGAACACATTGAAGAACCATTGCCAAGAACGTCTTATGACTTGCTGAGGCACCTTGACAAAACTCTGGCATGAACAATCGCCAAGAACTATCTTAGACTTGGTTGAACGATCCAAAATCCACCAAGAAGTTCTATAGTAGTACTTACAATGAGTAATGATTAATGAAAGCCTACCTCAAAAAAAATCACATTCGTTCTAACCCCAAGAAGTGAACACCCGGCCCTCACATTTACTAAAGAAGAATTTGCTGATTTAGAAGTGAGAAAATGTGACTTATGCATCACCATTAACATCAATGAGATGAGTATCAAGTCATGTTTAGTTGATATAGGGGCCTCCATCAATGTCCTACCACCACAAACATTGCATTTATGTGAATTTTCTGAGAAGGAAGTCTGGCCATCTCAAATCATAGTATGACAATTCAAAGCCCGCGCATGGTATGATCACACTTAATGTCAAGCTCGGGCCTCGAACAGTCATTGCAGATTTTCACATATTAGAGATGGACCCCACCTACAGGGCCATCCTTAGAACAACATTACTTGGAAGTCTTAGAAGCGGTCGCCTCTCCCAACCACTAGTGCATCAAATTTTCTTACAAAGGTCAGGTAATTAAGGTGACTAGCATGCCTCTCGACTGTGTAATCTCTCTACCACCACCACTCAGCTTGCCAAGTCAACCCATTCTAACAATCCTAGATATGCCGAAGTAAACATGAAGCCTAGGTAGGTTTAGAGAAAGAAAAGAGAGGGACAATTGCAAATATCGAGAAATTCAAGGACAAATACTTTGCTAGGTGCCCACAAAGATTCTTCATCAAAAAGTAGACAATCCAGATGGTTGAGTGTAAGCACCCGGAACGGGACATCCGCGGATCTCCCCCTCCCGGAACCCTTACGCCCGCTTTGGTATCTTGGTGGGTGGTGTTGTGCTACGTGAGTGTGGTCGCCAGGAGCCAAAAGGCTCCAAAATATGGTGGAATGAAAGAAAATGAAATAGAGAGATGACCGTCGTACCTTCGGAAGCGGGGAGATTGTTGAGTTCCGACTTCTCCTCTCTCGGCCGGCCGAAAGAAGAGAGCTTAGTGAATCCTTTGCCTTCAATCCGGTTGAAGCTCCGCCTCAATCGGATTTACCTAAGAATGTCCATAAGAAAACATGGAGACAAGTGAAGGTTTCATTAGTTCTAACGAAAGCATAGAATCGTGCTCGAATTTGGATTCAAACATGCAAATGGAAAGAGACTAACCGGATTGGGACGAAATCCCAACCCCTATTTTTGGTAGGTTTTAAACATATATGAGATGCAAAAATGTTCTAAGACATGCTAAATAACATGATAATCAATGCTAAAGTGAAAAAGGAAGAAAAGAACTCGATTAAACGGGCGATCGGACTTCGAAAAAAGACAAAACAAACTTCTGCCCTTCCTGGTGCCCTATATATAGGGCGCCAGAAGCAAGTGCCCCCTTTATGGGGAGCGTTGACCAAGGTCAAAGCGCCCTGTATACGGGGCACTAAGTCTGGCCCGAACAGATTTTCTTCTCCTCTTCGCGACACCGCTCCGGAGTGCTGGGTGGCTTCCGGGACGAAGTAAGAGCTCCTCCTTGTAGAAAATATGCAAATAAAGCTGATGGAAGGTGGTTTGGGTGCTGGATGTATGAGGAGAGACGGATAGGGGCTCTCAAAGTTGGAAAAAAATCATGTTTCTGGGTGACAGAAACAGAAGGTTTTAGGGTTTTTGGTGGAGGATTTTGGATCGATTTGGAGGCTTTTGGAGGGTGAATATGGCTTAGAATCGTAGTGTTGGATGAGCTCTAGGGTGGCACGGAGTTGGAACCTCCTCCAAGCTCCAAATGGGGGTCTATTTATATCTCAAAAGAGGGCACTTTGGCCATTTTCGAAAAACAGTGCCATGTGGCATAGCGCCCTGTATATGGGGCGCTAGCATTATGAGGTTTGTTAGGTCGACAAGACAAGTCACTGCGGGGGGTCAAATCAGCCTGTCAAATCGATCGGATTTGGATTCAGGCGCCCTGTTTATAGGGTGCCTGGTGCCCTGTTTATAGGGCGCCTGGTGCCCTATAAATAGGGCGCCAGGTGCCCTATAAATAGGGCGCCAGGTGCCCTATTCTTGGGGCATTTGGCTTGTTCGATTGCTCTATAGACCCACCATTCGGAATGTGCCAGAAACTTGATCTGTCCGGAATAACATGATGTGCTTTAAATATTCTCCATGAAAACAAGAATTTGAACTCTCCAACTGGGCCAAAATTGCGTGTCTACAGCTCGCCTCGCCTCGGCGTCGGCTTTGTAGGGGAGTGACATGAATGAAGCATAGGCGAATGTAGCGAAGCGTAATGAGGCGTAGCGAAATGAAGTGGTAATGGACTGAAAAGGTGACGCCAAGGTGTAGATTTAGACACGCCCTCCTTGGCCTAGTTGAGTGGAATAAAACTTTATCGGACTCCGAGATTACCCTTTGTCTTATCGAAACCTTTCCTCTTGTTGATTGGTTAAAGAGAAGAACAGTAATGAAAGTAAATAACTAAAATCCCACGTGGGGAGAATTGTTACCGGCCAGGACCCGAACTGCATGGTGTGCTGGACTCGGTAGAAATGCAGTAAATTGCGAAAAGTGAAGAGAGAGAAAAAGAGCCAATCAATCAAGGTTGGGTTCTTCAAATTCATTGGGTTTTGCTCAAGAATACCGGTTCAGTTTGACATGGAAAAACTCCTTGTTTCGATGAAACCATTAAAATTGGATCTTCCAGATAGACCAAAACCTCCTTGAGGAGCCATAGAAAGACGGTGACGGAAAAGATGTTGATAATGCATGATGATGCATGATGTATGCTGAGTTTAAAGAAATACAAATAAACATAAGAAAATAGTTGAAGATATAGGTCAAACACAACGGGTCAGGACATCCGTGAAGATACCGTCATCCCCGTTTATTTGACTTTGGCTTATCCGTGGGCCTAAAAGGTGACTGAATCCTTCATCGATTTTGTTGAAGGGGTTCTCTGACTCAGCCCTTTTAGACTCGAGGTCTTCAATGATATACATGCGAGATATATGATAACACATGCAAGATTCCGGGCTCCAGGCACCCTGTTTATAGGGCTCCAGGCGCCCCATTTATAAGGCTCTAGGCGCCCCATTTATAGGGCGCCAGGCGCCCTACTTATAGGGTGCCAGGCGCCCTATAAGTGGGGCACCTGTGCGGACTTCAATTTTGCTCCTTCCCGAGGCAACTTTTGGCTTCTATAAGAAGGGGGGACCTCCCCTTCTTCTCCCCCACACCAGCTACAGTGCTCCTTGCTTCTCCCTTTGCTCTGATGGCTTCTTCCTCCTCCCGCCCGACCGGTTCAAATGAGATGAAAAGTTTCTCCGAAGTGCCGTGCCATATTCGGAACCGGGTGTCCATGGGAGTGGTAGTGTCTTTATTAGGCACCCTTCTTTGTTCTGTTTCAAAACCTTTTCTGATTGCGCGATTATTTTGCAGGACCTTCCGAATTTTCCCGGGGCTCGCCGATACGGTCAGGCGCTATGGATAGCCCGCTTAATGGCTTCTATCAACATTCATGTGCGGACCATTCTCAGCGGGTGGGGCTTCAACGGCATCCTCGTTCACGCCAACCACCTCCTCAAATACTTCTGGGATTTTTCTTTGGCGGGTGCACTTCTCGAGATGTGGCATCCCGATACACACACCTTTGTTTTTGACTCTTTCGAATGTACCGTTCTCTTAGAAGAGGTAGAGCTGTTTCTGGGGCTTCGTGCCATGCCTGGGTACGGCCAGGCCTAGTTTATCCCTGTTGTTGTTGTCGAGCTGGTGCCTGCTGTTGCTACTGGGGCTGGTTCTTTACCGCTTTGATGTACTCGCCCATTTGACCCCAGTCAATACTTCCCTGCTCGTGGAGGTCATGGATGTAATCTTTAAACTGAAAGCAGTTCTCCACTGTATTCCCTGGGTATCTGTGGTATAAGTAATACTTGTCCGTGTTAGCATTCTGCGGCCACTCCAACTTTACTCTCGGCAATGAGATCTGCCCTGCCGCCATAAGAGCGTTAAAAATATCTACGAGAGAGTACGATAATGGCGGGTGATGATTTCTCCTAGGCCCTGCTCTTCGTGGTATGTAGGTGGCGGGGGGAGGTGCCTTGTTATAGGTGGTCGGTTGGCGGGGAGGTTGAGGTGCAAAGGTCTGTACGGCCAACTGCCGGGGTTGCTGGGGGACTGGTGTTTGTATTGGTTGTTGGGGATATTGGTTCGGTGCTTGGTGGTGGAAAGGTTGGGGTTGGATCTGGGGGCGAGGTGCCGGTTGGGTTTGGCACGGGTTTCTATACTGGGGATTCCTGTATTGCTGCTGGTGATTGATGGGAGGGTTTCTTAGGATATTGACATGTTCGTTGGTTACCACGCCTTTAGTCACGGGCCCAGCAGTGGTGGTGGTTGTTTTTTTGGTGACTCGGGGCCTAGGGTCGAAAAGGTTCATGATGGGAGAGTCTCGGAGTTGTGTTTGGATATACCGCGCTCTCTCGTAGAGTTCGCTCATCGTGGCAGGGTGATGTAATGCCAATACATTTTTTAAAGCGGGAGTGGCGTTGGTGATGATCATCTTAACTTGTTCCGATTCGGACAGTGCATTTGTCAATCTTTCCGCCATTGCTCTCCACCTATCAGCATACCTGATAAAATCTTCATCATTCTTCATCCTTTCAGCCATGAGGTCGGTGATGGAATATGTTGGTCCGACCCTATCTTGATATCTTTGCAAAAATTTAGCCTTGACGATTTCAAAGTTACTTGCCTCTGAAGGGTCAAGTGAGTAAAACCACTCTAGAGCTGAACCCTCCAATGATCTTCTGAAAAGAAAAGCCAGGGCCCTTGGATCATTCTGCCACATTACCGACTCATACAGAAAGTCTTTGATGTGAATGAAGGGATTACCGGTTCTGTTGTAGCGACGGTATACCGGCATCTCAGAGGGAGGTAGATGAAAAGTAGGGAAAAAAGGAAGAGAAATTTCGGGGGCTGCCTTGGCGTCGATCAAACGTCTGAGCTCTCTATATTGTTCGTCCATGCGATTGATTTTATTAATCATAGCCAGATCGACGAGAAGGTTCCCCAAGAGGAGGAGGAGGAGTGGGTGCTTGGTGCACCGGGACTGGGATTTGGTGGGCCGAAGTGACCGGATGAGAAGGGTATATAGGGGGATGCACCAAAGGGTGAGTAGGGTTGAGACGATTAGAAGAATAAACTGGTGGTCTAGAAGGGACAACAACATTTGTATTGGGGTGATCTAGATTAGCCACCGGATGAGGAGAAATTGGGGCTATGAGCCCGGTATGGGAATGGCCATGAGTGGGCACATTGGGTTGGTGCGCCACTGACCGAGGGGTAGAGATATGAAGGCCACCTTCGGGAGGAATGTGGTCGGTGGGGGACTTGCCCTTGAGGATGGCTTTGATAGCCTGGAGTTGGGTAGGGTCGGCATGAGAGAATGCCTCCCAAAGTGAATTTGGATTGGGTCGAGGAGAAGTTTGACTAGGTTCAGGGAGAACTTCAGGTTCATTGACGGCACACACGGCATCAGGGTAGAAATAAGACTGGTCGTATTCCAATTGTAGTTGCTCGCATCTTTGATCCGCCATTCTGATAACTCGACCTGACCTCAAATTCATAAACACGACAGAAAAAAAAGGTTGGCAAATAAAAGTTCAAGGATTTTTTTTTGGTTTTGATTTTTGACCTCTTTTGTTTTGATTTTCTTTTGTTTGGACAAGCAAGTTGTCATGCAAATTAACCTCAAGCAAAATTTTTTGTTTTGGTTCTTTTTTAGGTGATTTTGAAATTTTTGTTTAATTTTTAGTTTTTGTTTGCAAATAAGTAATATCACAGACTTGGAATGATTAACGCAAATTTTTTTTGTTTCAACCTCAAATTAATGGCTTGTTAAGAGAAATATTGTCCACTCAAATAAATGGGTAGGACCCTATGCTCTCACAACGCCGAGCAATCTAAGGTTGTCACTCTTTTCACAACGATGGGTAATAGGTACTCCGGGTTTTGGGATAAAGTGGTACAACCAGCCCGATCAGTGAAGAGGGAATCCTTCACGTCTGGGGACTTACGGAGGTCTTGATGGAAGCTACCCGGTCCTTCCGAGAGGGAATCCCCGGAGGAGGAGTTGGCAACCACCAAGAGGGGTGTTTGGGTGTGTGGGGCTTTGGGTGGAGAGAGCCTCCCTTCTCGGATGTCCTAAGGAGATGGGCGGACCCGAAACTCCGATGCAAACTAAATGCAAGTGAAATATCAAGGAATAAGAAGCAACCAGGAAGAAAATAAAAGCATACAATGATCAATGAGATGTTGTAGGAAGCAAGTGAACAAGACAATGATATGAAATTAAGCTAGGATGGAAGAAAGAACTAATTCAACTAAGTATGCTTTGAAAGATTTGTTAAAGGAGAGCTAGACTTAGCAAAGAAGATGATATCTAAAATACTAAGGTGAAATAAGTTGATTAACAAAGTTGGAAATCAGATGGATATGCTTTTAAAAAGAGAAACGGAGAGCAAGTAAACTTGGAAGAAACAAGATGATGCTTCGAAGAAAAGTAAGCAACGTAAACAAGCAACAATGTAAGGAAATGGAAATGACTCACATGGAAATGAAAGTAAACATGATTTTCAGATGGACATTCTTAGGAAAGAAAGTGGGATTTCACTAAAGCAAAGTCGGTCCCACCGTGGTCGCCAAAAGGTGTAAGTACCCGGAACGGGACATCCGCGGATCTCCCCCTCCCGGAACCCTTACGCCCGCTTTGGTGTCTTGGTGGGTGGTGTTGTGCTATGTGAGTGTGGTCGCCAGGAGCCAAAGGCTCCAAAATATGGTGGAATGAAAGAAAATGAAATAGAGAGATGACCGTCGTACCTTCGAAAGCGGGGAGATTGTTGAGTTCCGACTTCTCCTCTCTCGGCCGGCCGAAAGAAGAGAGGTTAGTGAATCCTTTGCCTTCAATCCGGTTGAAGCTCCGCCTCGATCGGATTTACCTAAGAATGTCCATAAGAAAACATGGAGACAAGTGAAGGTTTCATTAGTTCTAATGAAAGCATAGAATCGTGCTCGAATTTAGATTCAAACATGCAAATGGAAAGAGACTAACCGGATTGGGACGAAATCCCAACCCCTATTTTTGGTAGTTTTTAAACATATATGAGATGCAAAAATGTTCTAAGACATGCTAAATAACATGATGATCAATGCTAAAGTGAAAAAGGAAGAAAAGAACTCGATTAAACGGGCGATCGGACTTCGAAAAAAGACAAAACAAACTTCTGCCCTTCCTGGTGCCCTATATATAGGGCGCCAGGAGCAAGTGTCCCCTTTATGGGGCGCGTTGACCAAGGTCAAAATGCCCTGTATACGGGGCACTAAGTCTGGCCCGAACATATTTTCTTCTCCTCTTTGCGACGCCGCTCCGGAGTGCTGGGTGGCTTCCGGGACGAAGTAAGAGCTCCTCCTTGTAGACAATATGCAAATAAAGCTGATGGAAGGTGGTTTGGGTGCTGGATGTATGAGGAGAGACGGATAGGGGCTCTCAAAGTTGGAGAAAAATCATGTTTCTGGGTGACATAAACAGAAGGTTTTAGGGTTTTTGGTGGAGGATTTTGGATCGATTTGGAGGCTTTTGGAGGGTGAATATGACTTAGAATCGTAGTGTTGGATGAGCTCTATGGATGTACGTAGTTGGAACCTCCTCCAAGCTCCAAATGGGGGTCTATTTATAGCCCAAAAGAGGGCACTTTGGCCATTTTCGAAAAACAGTGCCATGTGGCAAAGCGCCCTGTATATGGGGCGCTAGCATTATGAGGTTTGTCAGGTCGACAAGACAAGTCACTGCGAGGGGTCAAATCAGCCTGTCAAATCGATCGGATTTGGATCCAGGCGCCCTGTTAATAGGGTGCCTGGTGCCCTATAAATAGGGCGCCAGGTGCCCTATATAGGTGCCCTATAAACAGGGCGCCAGGTGCCCTATTCTTGGGGCATTTGGCCTGTTCGATTGCTCTATAGACCCACCATTCGGAATGTGCCAGAAACTTGATCTGTCCGGAAAAACATGATGTGCTTTAAATATTCTCCATGAAAACAAGAATTTGAACTCTCCAACTGGGCCAAAATTGCGTGTCTACAGTTGAGGACCAAGAGAAACCAAAACTAGGATAAAGGAGAAGGACTAATAACCCAGAGGAGAAGTTTCATCTTGAGATATCACAATTATTCCTATCCGATGACAAAGAATCAAGCGAAAAACCATTATAGGCCTACCTGGATGCCATCTTGTTAGTCCGGAACCTATCCAACCAATCACCCCTCCCGGAGACTTTGTATCCAGGCACTTGAGCTCGTCTACTACTTAGATCATCTAACTCATTCACTAACTTCAGGTCCACGAGCCTCTCTCCTCTCATTGGGTCTTCAAACTCAGTAATCATCAGACTAGTGGGCCCATCACCTCTCTCGGTCAGCATTGAGTCCGTAAGCCCTCTTTAGCAGGCCATGCTCGAGGTCTTCCCATCTCTGTTGATATCTTCTCCCACTACAACCCCCATAGCCAGTTCTACTCTAGATCAGACATCAAAAACTCCTTCTATCTTTATGTTTATCTTTTATTTGTCAATGACAAACATATTCTTAGTTATACAAGATATTATCACGCTCTATTTTATGAATTCAAAAACCATTGATAATATAATTACATAGTCATCAAAACAATTATTTTGACTAACATATCCTATGTATTTATTAAATATTCTTTAGTAACCATAATTATCACCATACCCGTCAAAACACAAACACGATTGACAAAGAAATCCACCACTATCTCATAGTTTGGGTCCACTTTGGTAAATAAATTAAACACTTCTATCACTATCAATTTCAAAATTGACAGTGATAAATATGGAAATTTAATATTGAAAATATTAGTGCAAATAAAGCATGATATATAATATAAGTGTCCATTTATATCAATTTTGGGATTGAAACTCCATCCTCTACGAATATCAATCTTAAAATTGATATAATCTCATTTTTATACTCTAACCAAACATGCTATTACTTACAAAGTTGTTGGAGAGATTACTTAGTAGCCAATTGGAGCTAGTGATTGTGAGAGTGTCAAACCTAATGTCTTTCCTAAAATTAAAATAATAAAATAACTTCATTCAATTGTTATTTATGCCTTGTTTGATTAGAATAATAAATTTGATCTTATATCAATTTTGATATTGATATTTAGAAAATAAAGTATCAATAACAAATTTGAGATACATGAACATTTCTTTTACGTTTCATGGCTTGGATTTCAAAATTGACATCAATAGTAAAATGTCTTATGATGAGTTGAATAAATATAAAATTTAAAATTAATAGTGACGTGATAGAAATCTATCTTACAAGTCAATCATATATGATAATATTCGATATTTCTAGAAGTATCTCATTCAATTAATTATGCAAATCTTCATTACTAGCTCTTATTAGAAACTTACATTGTAAATAAGTTCTTGATCCCATACAATGATGATTGAATCATGATGATATCATGATAATGAGATCGATGATCAAGAGATATGTGATCTAAATGTTCCTAGTCATAAGATCCTTGAGATGGGACATTAAGGATCCAGATAGACTAGTGTGTGTGATGTCTTCTAATATGATGATGATGACCGATTTCATTGTTCATGAGTGTGGGGACACTTAAATACACACATATTAGTGAAATGAGTTTACTAATCTAATCAACTTATAAAACATGATTGGTATCTTACCGAACTGTCTATTAAGTTATTCTAACATCATAGTAGTATGGTTTGATCTTTGACCCGAGTCGTCTAAGCTTTTCCGAGATAACTGATGCAGATATCTTTTATTAATCATAGCCAGATAGACAGAAGGTTCCCCAAGAGGAGGAGGAGGAGTGGGTGCTTGGTGCACCGAGACTGGGATTTGGTGGGCCGAAGTGACCGGATGAGAAGGGTATATTGGGGGATGCACCAAAGGGTGAGTAGGGTTGAGATGATTAGAAGAATAAACTGGTGGTCTAGAAGGGACAACAACATTTGTATTGGGGTGATCTAGATTAGCCACCGGATGAGGAGAAATTGGGGCTATGAGTCCGGTATGGGAATGGCCATGAGTGGGCACGTTGGGTTGGTGTGCCACTGACCGAGGGGTAGAGATATGAAGGCCACCTTCGGGAGGAATGTGGTCGGTGGGGGACTTGCCCTTGAGGATGGCTTTGATAGCCTGGAGTTGGGTAGGGTCGGCATGAGAGAATGCCTCCCAAAGTGAATTTGGATTGGGTCGAGGAGAAGTTTGACTAGGTTCAGGGAGAACTTCAGGTTTGTTGACGGCACACACGACATCAGGGTAGAAATAAGACTGGTCGTATTCCAATTGTAGTTGCTCGCATCTTTGATCCGCCATTCCGATAACTCGACCTGACCTCAAATTCATAAACACGACAGAAAAGGAAGGTTGGCAAATAAAAGTTCAAGGATTTTTTTGGTTTTGATTTTTGACCACTTTTGTTTTGATTTTCTTTTGTTTTGGACAAGCAAGTTGTCAAGCAAATTAACCTCAAGCAAAATTTTTTGTTTTGGTTCTTTTTTAGGTGATTTTGAAATTTTTGTTTAATTTTTAGTTTTTGTTTGCAAATAAGTAATAGCACAGACTTGGAATGATTAACGCAAATTTTTTTTGTTTCAACCTCAAATTAATGGCTTGTTAAGAGAAATATTGTCCACTCAAATAAATGGGTAGGACCCTATGCTCTCACAATGCCGAGCAATCTAAGGTTGTCACTCTTTTCACAACGATGGGTAATAGGTACTCCGGGTTTTGGGATAAAGTGGTACAACCAGCCCGATCAGTGAAGAGGGAATCCTTCACGTCTGGGGACTTACGGAGGTCTTGATGGAAGCTACCCGGTCCTTCCGAGAGGGAATCCCCGGAGGAGGAGTTGGCAACCACCAAGAGGGGTGTTTGGGTGTGTGGGGCTTTGGGAGGAGAGAGACTCCCTTCTCGGATGTCCTAAGGAGACGGGAGGACCCGAAGCTCCGATGCAAACTAAATGCAAGTGAAATTTCAAGGGATAAGAAGCAACCAAGAAGAAAATAAAAGCATAAAATGATTAATGAGATGTTGTAGAAAGCAAGTGAACAAGACAATGATATGAAATTAAGCTAGGGTGGAAGAAAGAACTAATTTAACTAAGCATGCTTTGAAAGATTTGTTAAAGGAGAACTAGACTTAGCAAAGAAGATGATATCTAAAATACTAAGGTGAAATAAGTTGATTAACAAAGTTGGAAATCAGATGGATATGCTTTTAAAAAGATAAACGGAGAGCAAGTAAACTTGGAAGAAACAAGATGATGCTTCGAAAAAAAGTAAGCAACGCAAACAAGCAACAATGTAAGGAAATGGAAATGACTCACATGGAAATGAAAGTAAACATGATTTTCAGATGGACATTCTTAGGAAAGAAAGTGGGATTTCACTAAAGCAAAGTCGGTCCCACCGTGGTCGCCAAAAGGTGTAAGCACCCGGAACGGGACATCCGCGGATCTCCCCCTCCCGGAACCCTTACGCCCGCCTTGGTGACTTGGTGGATGGGATGTTAGTGGGTGTGGTCGCCAGGAGCCAAAGGCTCCAAAATATGGTGGAATGAAAGAAAATGAAATAGAAAGATGACCGTCGTACCTTCGGAAGCGGGGAGATTGTTGAGTCCCGACTTCTCCTCTCTCGGCCGGCCGAAAGAAGAGAGCTTAGTGAATCCTTTGCCTTCAATCCGGTTGAAGCTCTGCCTCGATCGGATTTACCTAAGAATGTCCATAAGAAAACATGTAGACAAGTGAAGGTTTCATTAGTTCTAACGAAAGCATAGTATCGTGCTCGAATTTAGATTCAAACATGCAAATGGGAAGAGACTAACCGGATTGGGACGAGATCCCAACCCCTATTTTTGATAGGTTTTAAACATATATGAAATGCAAAAATGTTCTAAGAGATGCTAAATAACATGATGATCAATGCAAAAGCGAAAAAGGGAGAGAAGAACTCGATTAAACGGGCGATCGGACTTCGAAAAATGACAAAACAAACTTCTGCCCTTCTTGGTGCCCTATATATAGGGCGCCAGGAGCAAGTGCCCCCTTTATGGGTTGCGTTGACCAAGGTCAAAGCGCCCTGTATACGGGGGCACTAAGTCTGGCCCGAACAGATTTTCTTCTCCTCTTCGCGATGCCGCTCCGGAGTGCTGGGTGGCTTCCGGGACGAAGTAAGAGCTTCTCCTTGTAGACAATATGCAAATAAAGCTAGTGGAAGGTGGTTTGGGTGCTGGATGTATGAGGAGAGTCGGATAGGGGCTCTCAAAGTTGGAGAGATCATATTTCTGGGTGACAGAAACAGAGGGTTTTAGGGTTTTTGGTGGAGGATTTTGGATCGATTTGGAGGCTTTTGGAGGGTGGATGTGGCTTAGAATCGTAGTGTTGGATTAGCTCTAGGGTTGCACGGAGTTGGAACCTCCTCCAAGCTCCAAATGGGGGTCTATTTATAGCCCAAAAGAGGGCACTTTGGCCATTTTCGAAAAACAGTGCCATGTGGCATAGCGCCCTGTGTATGGGGCGCTAGCATCATGAGGTTTGTCAGGTCGACAAGACAAGTCACTGCGGAAGGGTCAAATCAGCCTGTCAAATCGATCGGATTTGGGTCCAGGCGCCCTGTTTATAGGGCGCCTGGTGCCCTGTATACAGGGCGCCTGGTGCCCTGTTTATAGGGTGCCTGGTGCCCTATAAATAGGGCGCCAGGTGCCCCATTTATAGGGCGCCTGGTGCTCTATAAACAGGGCGCCAGGTGCCCTATTCATGGGGCACTTGGCTCATCTGATTGCTTTATGGACCCACCTTCAGAATGTGCCAGAAACTTGATCTGTCCGGAAAACACGATGTGCTTTAAATATTCTTTATGAAAACAAGAATTTGAACTCTCCAACTGGGCCGAAATTGCGTGTCTACAGCTTGCCTTGCCTTGGCGTAGGCTTTGTAGGGGAGTGACATGAATGAAGCGTAGGCGAATGTAGCGAAGCGTAATGAGGTGTAGCGAAATGAAGTGATAATGGACTGAAAAGATGACGCCAATGTGTAGATTTAGACACGCCCTCATTGGCCTAGTTGAGTGAAATAAAACTTTACCGGACTCCGAGATTACCCTTTGTCTTATCGAAACCTTTCCTCTTGTTGATTGGTTAAAGAGAAGAACAGTAATGAAAGTAAATAACTAAAATCCCGCGTGGGGGAGAATTGTTACCGGCCAGGACCCGAACTGCATGGTGTGCTGGACTCGGTAGAAATGCAGTAAATTGCGAAAGGTGATGAGAAAAAGGCCAATCATCCAAGGTTGGGTTCTTCAAACCGGTTCAGTTTGACATGGAAAACTTCTTGTTTCGATGAAACCATTAAAATTGGATCTTCTGGATAGACCGAAAACCTCCTTGAGGAGCCATAGAAAGACGGTGACGGAAAAGATGATTCATGAGATGTTGTATGATAAAGCATGATGATGCATGATGTATGCTGAGTTTAAAGAAATACAAATAAACATAAGAAAATAGTTGAAGATATAGGTCAAACACAACGGGTCAGGACATCCGTGAAGATACCGTCGTCCCTGTTTATTTGACTTTGGCTTATCCGCGGGCCTAAAAGGTGAATGAATCCTTCATCGATTTTGTTGAAGGGGTTCTCTGACTCATCCCTTTTAGACTCGAGGTCTTCAACGATATACATGCGAGATATATGATAACACATGCAAGATTTCGGGCTCCAGGCGCCCTGTTTATAGGGTGCCAGGCGCCCCATTTTATAGGGCGCCAGGCGCACCATTTTATAGGGCGCCAGGCGCCCCATTTATAGGGCGCCAGGCGCCCTATAAGTGGGGCACCTGCGCGGTCTTCAATTTTGCTCCTTCCCGAGGCAACTTTTGGCTTCTATAAGAAGGGGGGACCTCCCCTTCTTCTCCCCCACACTAGCTACAGTGCTCCTCGCTTCTCCCTTTGCTCTGATGGCTTTTTCCTCCTCCCGCCCGACCGGTTCAAACGAGATGAAAAGTTTCTCCGAAGTGCCGTGCCATATTCGGAACCGTGTGTCCATGGGAGTGGTAGTGTCTTTATTAGGCACCCTTCTTTGTTCTGTTTCAAAACCTTTTCTGATTGCGCGGTTATTTTGCAGGACCTTCCGAATTTTCCCGGGGCTCGCCGATACGGTCAGGCGCTATGGATAGCCCGCTTAATAGCTGCTATCAACATTCATGTGCGGACCATTCTCAGCGGGTGGGGCTTCAACGACATCCTTGTTCACGCCAACCACCTCCTCAAATACTTCTGGGATTTTCTTTGGCGGGTGCACTTCTCGAGATGTGGCATCCCGACACACACACCTTTGTCTTTGACTCTTTCGAATGTACTGTTCTCTTAGAAGAGGTAGAGTCATTTACGGGGCTTCGTGCCATGCCTGGGTACGGCCAGGCCATGTTTATCCCTGTCGGACCGGTCACCGGTTTAGACTTCCTCCGCGGCTTTATGACCACCGGAGAGGCCCGATCTATTATGGTAGGTGGCCGTATTTACACCGAGGCACTGGCGGATTGGTCCAATGGCGTGATTCAAGGCGCTGGTGATAATGAGGACCTTCTGCTGCCTGGTGTCAAAGGCGTCGCCGCTTGCCTTGCCTCAGTGCTCCTATACCCGTGTGAGGACGGGTGGCTTGATCCTACTTGCCTTCCTTGCATTCAGGGCATTTGGTCCAATGAGTGCATAGCCCACTCGGTGTTGGGCTACCTTTATGATGGCCTGACTTCTGCTAGCGTCGGCAGGCCTATGTTCGACAGCATTCTCTTGTTCATGTGCTGGGCTGACTGGCACTTTAAGTTTGACGTGTGCTTCGGACCGGCCACGGCTTCCCGACTTTTCGCTTGGAGCCCCCTCCAGCCTCTCACCAACCGCCTTTGCATGGAATATAAGGTGATGAACAAGTGCCGTTCAGTGAAGACCCGCGCTGACTGGCGTTTGTACTTTTCGGCGATGAGTAGCAGCGACTTTGTTTGTTCCACAGAGGCGGTTATGCGCCAGAATGTCCGTGCCTCTCCCACCCCAGGGGTGGATCTCCGATTGATTACCAGCACCTCCTTCATTATCTACAATCCTCACCGATGTCCTCTCCAGTTGGGCCAACCGCGGCTCAAAGTCCCTCGTCTCTTTCATATTCCGTCCGTCAAAGACTGTCAGATGGGCACGGCGACTGATACTGAAGAATGCCAAAGCATCCTTGCCATCTGGGGAATTTTCAAGAGCTTCTCGCCAAGTGCCTACATGGATGAAGACGAGGTCTGGAAGAGCCGGTACGTGGCGAAGCTGAGGAAGCTGCGCGGTGGTTGACCTGCATCTCTGCCCTTTGATTGTATCCAGTTGTATTTTGCTTTTGTTGTGTCTAGATGTATTTTGTTTGCTTAGGACTTGATCAGTGTCGGTTCAGAGTTTGCTTAATGTAGTCTCTGTTCAGTTGTGTCCTTGTCCTGTTAGTGTCAGAAAAACAGCAAAAATATGCAAAAAGTAATAGAATATCAATGTTTTGGCAATGAAATTGTGTTTTTCATGCAGAATATTTCTTGTGGACACGTTCTAAGAATTTTGAAAATTTTGATCATGGCACTTTATATTTTCACCCATGCACTTTTCTTCATTTCACCATCACCTTTTTCTAGTTTTTCTATTGGGCGGGACCTTTCCGGGGAGCGCAGTGCATCGTGCGGATTCCACAGTAAGTTCCTTCAAACTGAAAACTTGTAGTTTACTTCGTTGTCTTCAATTTCGCAGAAGGGACCGAACCGATCCGGAGTCGTTCCGGATCGGGACGGGAAGAGAGAAGGGGGTTGAGCCCCCTAGCGCCCCTATGATGGGGCGCTAGGCTCTGCCTGGCGCCCCATCAATGGGGCGCTAGGCGCCCTATCAATGGGGCGCCTGGCCCAGGTGCCCCATAAATGGGGCACCTGGTCACCAGGCCCCAGTCTTCTCCGTTTTGCTGTTCTTGACCTGTTCTAATGTTTTGAAATGATGCAGATGACGAAGAGGTCTCGTGTTGACGCTTCAGGTGCCGCCGGTGCCTCTTCCTCCGCCAGTGCTTCTTCCTCTGCTGGCGCTTCTTCCTCTGCTGGCGCTGGCTCATCGGAGCTACCCACTCTCCATCCTCCTCCGACCGTCTCGGTAACCGAATCTCGACATCCCTTTAATTGAATTTATTCATGATTGCTTTGTTTCTAACATGATTGTTTGATTGTGCAGGGGAAGATCAAGTCCCGTATATCCTGGGAAATGGTCTTCCATGCCTACCAGGGGTTGAAGGACTTCCAGAAGGTACGGCTTGATGCAATGGGTTTTGGCCCATTGCTTCGCTGCTCGGCTTTCTGGGAGGACCTCCCTTTGATCCAGGCCTTGAGGGAGAGATGGGACTCCACCACCCATTCCTTCCTCTTCCCATGGGGGCATATGGTCCCTACCTTGGAGGATGTTTCCCAGATCACGGGTCTTCGTGTGCACGGTCGTGCCATCACTGGCAAGACCTACCGCGATTACTCGGCCATGGTCTGGGATTTTCTGGGTCATCCGGTCCCACACTGCCCTGGCGGACTGCGCGTTATGAAGCGCACAGCCGTTGGGAACTTGCTCGGTCTGGGCAACGCCAGTGTGGGTAAGGATGACATAGTGGCGGTTGTGCTTGACGAGTTGACAAAACGCGTCGAGCGCTACCTGGTCGGTGAGGAGGGCACCGTTGAGGCCGACCAGGATCTCCGCCGGTTCCTCCTCTTCTTCCTCACCCGTCTTCTTCTAGCCTCGAAGACAGACAGGGTGCACTTGCGGTTCCTCCCTTTTCTTGCTGACCTGTCGAAGGTTGGTGAGTATGCGTGGGGTGCCGCTATGCTGGCCCATCTGTTCTCCTCGCTGGCGATGGAGAGCGGTCCGGTTTCAGTAGCCGGCTTTACTCCATTCCTTCAGGTATGCCTTGTTCTTTTGTTCACTATCAATTCTGCCTTGTCTTTTTTAGTTACTAATTGAGCTTTTATTGATAGGTATGGAGTTACTATTACATCCCCCTGGGCCGTGCTTTGCTGAAGGATGACCCCGAGTACCCTCTTATCGGCAGCTGGGTTGCTACACGATCTGCTTCCTCCCATCCTTACCAGGTGGAGAACCTGAGGAGGCAGCTGCTCTGCTTCCCTCACCACGAGGTATTTTGTTACTTTTCCCCTTCGCAGCTTTTGGGTTCTTCTTGTTTACTGTCTTGCCTTGCCTTTTCAGGTGGTATGGCGTCCTTTTTCAGACCTTCACCTGGATCGGCAGCCGTGGGTACTGGAGGGTCGTCCGGTTTTTGGCCGTGACACCTTCTTGATTTGCCTGAACGAGATGGAGCCACTCTGGGTGCGTCTCACGATGCGCTCGTTGGGACTTCACCAGGAGTGGGTGGATCTTCCACCTTACCCACGACTGGGTCGTTCCACCCGCGGCCTGATCCAGGAGATTGACTGGAAAAAGGAAGGCCAGTTCGCTGTTCGGATCTGGAAGAGGGGTGGCACCCCAGTGACTTCCAGTGCTTCTGATAGCGATGACTATCTGCGTCGCTACATGACGACATTTGCCCACCTTTTCACTGAGGGTGGAGAGGTACGTTCTCGTTGTCTTCACCACTTGTTCTTCCTTTGCTTTGACATCTAACTGTTTGTTGCTTTCAGAGTATTCAGGAGGAGTTATCTCGTTTGAGGGCGGGAACAACATCTCTGGAGGCTGAGCTGGAGCGACAGGTACTTTCTTTGCTTTGTACACCTCTATTGCTTGTTAACTGATCGTTTCTTTTTTCTTTCTTTCAGCGACGTCGCTACTGAGGTTCCCGTCGACAGGTAACACTCTTTATTTTTCTTGGATTCCTTGAATGAATGTTGTTGACTGTCTCCTCTACTTCTTTTTAGATCTCTCGGCTCCGCGAGCGCGTGGCCGAACTGGAGTTGGGTTCCCATCCAGCCGATCCTGAGCCGACGACTTTCGACGAGCCTCCCTTCGAGCCGTTCGACTTCGGCCAGCCTACGGGTCCCAAGCTACCTCCTCACCCTTTGCCGGTCGACCCTCCTTCCTTCATTCCTACTGATCCCGGGAGCAGTTCTTCTGAGACGGGCTTCCTTCTTGAGGTGATTACCGCCTTTCCTTATACTGTCTCCTTCCTTCATTTGCCTTGCTAATCTTCTCTTTTCTTCTTGTAGATTGCCCAGCTGAAGGAACGGGTGGAGGTCCTTACTACTGAGGTGAATCTCCTTGACTTTTTCTTGCTCTGCTTTGCTTGATTCTAACATTTTTCCTTTTGTAGAACAAGGATCTTTGGGCGAGGATTTCTGATCTTTCTGCAGGGGGTGCTCCGCCTCCTACTGGTGATCCCTTGGGTTTTCAGCCGCCTTCTACTGATGATCGCTTGGGTTTTCAGGACAAGGTACATAATTTTCTGCTCTGCTTGTCATCATTTCCTTTCTTTCCTGACATTTTTCCGGTAGGTGATGGAGCTACAGAGGGAGCTCAGGCTCGAGCCCCTCGTAGACATTCCGAATCCTGGTCCTTCTACTTCCGAGGTGCGATGTTTTTATTTTGATTTCAAACTGGAAATGCTTGGACTGACTCTTCTTTTGGTTTCCACAGACTGCTCAGAGGATAGCGGAGCTGACACAAGAGGTACATGTTTGATTGTTTTCCTTAAATTGCCTTTCCTGTAACTGATGCATCCCTTTGTCATTTTGTAGGTCGGGAGACTGGAGGCTCGCGTGGTCGAGTTGTCACGACCAGAGTCTGAGCAGATCCTCCTTCTTCGTCTTAAGCTTTCCCGAGAGCTGAATCGGGTGGAGGCAGAGCATCGTTAGCTGATGATGCAGATGTTGCAGTCTCGATCCTGGAGCCACTCCCACCGCTTCGATTCCCGTGGGACCACGCTGAGGGGACCTACCCATTCGGGTTCCTCTCAGACCAGTAGTCATAGGAGGAGAGGTGAGGAGAGACTTGCCATGCCACCTCCGGGTGGTCAGGCTCCAGCGGAGGGAGGCGGCGATTTGTGATGTGCCGACCCCCTCCTATCTTCGATGTACTTTGTTTTTTCATAGTGATGGTTGTTGACTTCTTTTCCTGACTCCCTGCGTTTACTCAAAGGGCGATTAGAACTTTATTTAGGCTTAGTCCCTTGCAAGAAAAGGGCGAAACTGCCTTGATCTTTTGTCAAGGGACATAGGTCTTATCAAGGTAAAATAATGAAAAACATAAGTATGCACAGAAAGGAAACATGCAAGACTGAAATTAAACATGAATGCAAAGGCGACTAGTTAAGCAAATTTTTAGGTGTTTTTGGGATTTCTGATTTGTTTGGGTTTTGAATTTTCTCTTTTTAGAATTTTTGATCTTTTAAGATTTGTTTGGTACTTTCCAAAGTATTTGATTTTTTTGGTTGGTGTGAGGGACATGATTATCTCATCCTTTGCTTTGCTTGCCATAGGTGCGCCTCATTGTTACCTAAGGGTTAAGAGTAGGCATTATGTGTAAGAAAGTGCCTAGTCCGAGATCTTCTGACCTTCCGCCCTTGATAGGCTATGGTTCTTCTTGGGTCTAGTCGGTCAACCTTACCCGCAAGGTTAAAGAGGGAAGAGGATTGGTGGTAAGTCCTTAATAGGATTCGGGGGTGTCGAATTTGTTTCTCTACCGGTGCTCGCGTTGCCTGTTTGGAATTTGACAACCTTGGGTCCTTCCTTCTAGCCCTTTTCTTTGATGGCTCACATTCGTACAGGTCTTTCTTTTGCTTGATTTTGACCTGAGGAATTCATTGCCCATCTTTTGGAGCCTTTTTTTTTCTTTTGGGCTTTGGTTGGTACACATTCAGACAAGTCTATTCTTTTGCCGACCTGAGGGGTCATTGCCCATCTTTTGGTACCTTTTTCTTTTAATAAGTCAGACCTTCAGAGGCATCCTTCCGCTAAGGCAACGGGCACTTTGGATACTCCTCATTCTAACCCCTTTCATCTATTCCGGACCGAAACGAGAAGAGAACGGGATCGGGTTGACCTTCTTTTGCCAAGCGTTACCTAGCTTTCTCTTTGACTTCCGATCATCGGATCTCAAGACTTGGCGTGTAGTGTGTGCAGTATGATGCCTTATCCTTATTCCCCTAAGTGACAAGTTGGTGTACCGAGCAAGCAAGCGTTGGATGTTATCATTATACTTCACACCTTTGATTTTATAGATTTTTTTTTGTGATTTTTGTTTTAAGGGAAATATTTTTTGAGGTACACACCATTCCAGGGATGAGCTAGTTCTTCTCCTTCTGCATTAGTCAGCTTATATGAATTACCGGGATAAACAGCAGAAATTACATACGGACCCTCCCAATTAGGTTGAAGTTTGGAGTGGGGACCGCCTGGCTTAACGAATATTCTTTTGAGAACAACCTCACCGATTTCAAATTTTCTCTCCACCACCCTCTTTTGATAAAATCTTTTAAGTCTATTCTGATAAGATCTAGCATGTTCGGCAGCGGCCAACCTCCTTTCGTCCAAGAGTTCGAGTTGTGCGAGAAGAGAATCTAGGCGTTCATCCATCGGGATATCTCGATTGATCTGGACTCGGAGGGAAGGAATGATTACTTCGTATGGAACTACCGCCTCCATCCCAAATGCCAAGGCATAGGGGGTCTGACCCGTTGGGGTTCTAATAGAAGTACGATAGGCCCATAGAGCATCAACTAACTTATCTGGACAGTCTGCGAACTTGTTAGACTTACAAGTCTTCTTAATGATTTTTATCAAGGTTTTATTGGTGGCTTCTGCTTGACCGTTGCCTTGAGGATAATATGGAGATGAATGATGCAATATGATGCAATACGTGTTGCAAAGGTCACGCAGCTCCTGAGAGATGAATTGTGGTCCGTTGTCGGTGACGATGTCGCCTGGGATCCCGAACCTGGCAATGATGTTGCGCTTGATGAAGGTGCGGTCGTTGATGCCTTGATCTCTACATACGCTTCCGCTTCTGCCCACTTGGTGAAGTACTCCGTTGCAGTTAGGATGAAGGATTTGGTTTTGTTTGTGGAGTTTGGGTCACCAAGGGGTCCGATAACATCAAAAGCCCACATAGCGAAAGGCCATGGGGCATGAATAGGATGAAGGGAAGATGCGGGAGAATGAATCTTGTCGGCATGGAGTTGACATTGATGGCAGTGCCGGACAAAGATCGAGCAATCCTCTTCCAGAGTAGGCCAGTAGTACCCTTGCCTGATTATCTTCTTGGAGAGGGCTTGAGCATTAACATGGCCCCCACATACTCCAGAGTGTGCTTCTTTGAGCACCAATTCAGCCTCTCCTTCATCTACGCATCTTAACAAAACACCGGCCAAGCTCCTTTTGTAAAGCACCCCGCCTAAGATGGTGTATCTCTGGGAGACTCTCCTTATGGCTTTCTTCTCTTCGGCAGTTGATCCTGGTGGATATGTCTGATCCTGACAGTAATTTGCAATCTCATGATACCATGGTTTCTCACCCTCTTCTAATTCCTCCAACTCAATCAGAGATACTTCCTCCTTTTGCTCAATGTACTCTTTCCTTTCAAAATTCTCTTTAACCCTCAAGAATCGCGCATCTTCTATTGCCGGAATGGTTCGTTGGCGGACATAGATCGTCCTAACCTGTCTGCCTAGCGGGACAGATAATGAAGATGCCAGGGAAGCGAGAGCATCGACAAGAATATTTTGAGCACGAGGGACATGAATGAATTCGAGTTTGGAGAATAGCTTGATGTAACTGGTGGTGAGTTCTTGATATGGTCTGAGCCCAGGATGAGATGTGCGATATTTGGCCAGTACTTGGCGGAGTATCAACTGACTATTTCCAATTACCCTTAGTTTACTAACACCATAGAAGTGAGCGGCCTCCAGCCCGGCTAACAAGGCTTCATACTCAGCTATATTGTTTGTTGCTGTAAAATGGAGCTGAAAAGCCTGTGGAATGGTGACACCTTCGGGAGACAGAAGTAAAATCCCTATCCCTCTACCCTGGGAGTTTAATGCCCCGTCAAAATATAGAGTCCACAGATTAGAAGATCGAATGGACATCAATTCTTCATCAGGAAAATCTGACTGGATAGGGTCAAAGGTTGGGAGAGGATGATGGGCAAGGTGCTCGGCAATTGCATAGCCCTTGATCGCCTTCTATTGGGTGTAAGTGATGTCAAATTGGGAGAGAAAACTCTGCCAGCGTGCCAAACGATCAGTTAGGACAGATTTTTCAAGAAGGAATTTGATGGGGTTCATGCGAGCAATGAGATTAACCTCGTGGGCCAGAAAGTAGTGTTTGAGCTTCTGGACCACCCAAATCAGGGCGGCACAGGTTTTCTCCATGGCTGTATACTTTTGTTCACAAGGATCAAATACTTTGGATAGATAGTATGCTGCTCGCTCTTTCCCTTCATCATCTAATTGTGCCAATACTGCTCCCAGGGATCCTTCCAAGACCGAGATGTATAAGATCATTGGTTTACCGGGAACCGGAGGTTTGAACACAGGTGGGCTTGACAAATATTTCTTCAAACCATTGAATGCCTCTTGACATCTCGAATCCCATCTGAATTCGGCCTTCGCCTTGGTTAACTCATAGAAAGGTTTGCACCTTTGGGAGTGCTGTGAGATAAACCGGCGAACAAGCGTAATCTACCAATTAACCCTCTCGGCTCTTTTAGGTTCTTTGGTGGAGGCATGTCAATAATGGCTTTGGCCTTGTTGGGATCGATCTCGATGCCTCTTTTGCGACAATGAACCCAAGTAACTTTCCGAGATGATACTCCAAACACACATTTCTTGGGGTTCATCTTGAGCTTATATTCCCTGGCTCGTTGTAAAACCCTTTTCAACACCTCAGCATGCTCCTCTTGGGTTCGAGATTTGACCACTAAATCATCCACGTACACCTCTACAAATTTATGCATCATATCATGAAATATCGCTACCATGGCCCTTTGATAAGTTTCTCCGGCATTCTTTAATCCGAAGGGCATGACGACGTAACAATAAGTTCCCCAAGGTGTAGTGAATGAGGTCTTCTCTTGATCCTCTTCTGCTAACCGGATTTGATTATACCCTGAGTATCCATCCATGAATGATAGGGTTTCGTATCCAGCTGTGTTGTCAACAAGAACATCGATATGAGGAAGGGGGAAATCATCTTTTGGACATGCTTGGTTTAAGTCCCTGAAGTCAATGCAAATTCGAACCTTTCCATCCTTCTTCTTGACTGGGACTATATTTGCCACCCATTGTGGATAGAGGACGACTCTAATGAATTTTGCTTGGTGTAACTTATCGACCTCTTCCTTCATCTTTAATGCTATGTCTGGGTGGAATCTTCTTAACTTTTGCTTGACCGGGGTAGCTTCAGGTTTTAGAGTCAGTCGATGCTATACCAATGACTTATCTAACCCCGACATATCTTCGTATGTCCAAGCGAACGTGTCTTTATATTCTTGCAACACCCCCATTAGATTCTGCTCTTCTAAAGGGGCGAGGTTGGCACTAATGAGGATATTCTTGGGATCTTCCGGTGTTCCAAGATTAAGTTCCTTAGTCAATTCATCCGCCGTGGCTGATGGTTCTTCGAATCTTCTTAAACCGGATGCATAAGCATCAGCCAAATCCTCCTCTTCATCCTCAGTGTCAGGATCCTTTTCTGATACAACCTCGTAGACCCCTAAAGTTGGATCAATATTGTTTCTCTCCTCATATCGAATTTCTCCTATCTGGATTGCATCCTCTAAATACTCTGGTAGCTTGGCGTATTCTAAGCTTTTCCGAGCTAGCGATGCGTATATCTTCACGGAACTCTTTTACCTCTGATTTTTGTTTTGCTTTTGCTGGAAACTAAACCTAAAGAAGAAGGAGGTAAATGAGGAGGTGAAGAGGAGGTGGATGGAGTGGAATTTATTGATGAAGGGAAAAGGAGATCGATCAGAGATCGGGTGGCCTCTTGATTCGGGTCATCCTTCGGAGCGAGTTGGGACGTTTCTTCGAGCGAAATTTGGGTTGAGAAAAGGACGTTTTTTTTTTATCTTTTTGAGAAGTACTAAACATAAATACAGAGGGGGTTTGGCTGGTTGTTGTTTCCAACGCGGGTGGAGATATTGACAGAGAGGGGAACAAATCAAGCAAAGACGGGTAAAGAGGGCATCCATCTTTGCTATCTGGTGGAACTGACGATGGATTTGTCAGGAATGAGTCTGCTAGATCCGAGGAGATGACACTTGGTGAATGCCCTGGATTTTGACAGCTAGAAGGCTCATTGCAGAATGATTCATCACTTGACCCTTCTTTAGAAAATAACCATGATATGTTAATATATGTCTCATCCTCTAGGTTGCCCACCTTCTTCCTCTTCACTTGTTCTTGTGGTTCTTGCTCTTCAATCATTTGTATTGTTTCTCTCTTATCAAAGAACTTGCGCAGACATCCTCGGAAGTATTTTTGGCCGGCCTTTTGGCCATTATCACGTGTCCCATCATACCCTATCCCATTCCTTGATGTTGTCTTCACTAGCTGGATGGGTTCTGTGATGCCTTGCAGTTCTTTCCCCAGTCCTCGGCCTTCTTGATATCCCAGATTCTCCATCATACGCCACCCAAGGGTTTTGGCGTCATCTTTCTTCTTTCTCCAAACTTGCCTAGACTGTCTTTTATCTCTCGGCAGATCGAGGATTGTAAATACCGGTTGATTCGGCAAGCCAGGGGGGAGAGTAACCAAGCAATCCACGGGCATACTCACCACCTTGACAACTTGTCCCTTGAAGGGAAATTTGATGCATTGATGATTGGTTGAAGCTACGGCCTCCAATGCTTCCAGGTAAGGTCTTCCCAGGATGGCTTTGTAAGTTGGATCCATATCTAAAACATGGAAGTCGACAGTAACAACTCGGGGTCCGAGTTTGACTTCAAGTGTGACCACGCCATGGGCGGGCCTCTTGGAATTGTCGTATGCTGTCACAGTGATTTGTGATGGCCGAATATCTTCTTCTGGGATTCCACACAACTGTAGTGTTTCTGGTGGCAACACATTGATAGATGCTCCGGTGTCAACTAGACAAGATTCAACATCTGTTCTGTTAATACTGATAGTGATACATAGTGCATATTTTCTCGCTTCTGGTTCGGCCAATTCTTCTTTAGTGAAGATGAGAGCAGGGTGTTCACTTCTCGGGGTTAAAAGCGATGTAATCTTTTACGGGGGAGAGTTTCATTGACCATCACTCTTTGCAGATATTGTTGAAGAACTTCTTGATGAGCTTTGGACCTTTTAATCAGCTCCAGGATGGAAATCCGCGCAGGGGTTTTGTCAAGGTGCTTCAGCAAATCATAAGATGTTCCTGGCACTGGCTCTTCCGGGTGCTCTTCTTCTTCTTCTTGTGGTCGTCCTGGTTGACCGGCCTGGGGAAAAATTCTTTGGAACATACGCCCGCTTCTAAGCATCGTGGAGAGCTGGGGAGTTATGGTTGGTGTAATGGAGGTAGACGGAGGGTTAGGTCGGATGATGGGAGGCCTAGGCAGGGGTGTAGTGATGATGGTCCGAGTTGTAGGGATATGGGTGGGTTGTGGTGGCATGGTTGCTCGAGGTGGTACAATAATGGGTCCTAGTGGCGGTGGTATTTGTGGGGGCTCGACCGGGCGGATCAAGGTCCTACCCGGTTGGAGTTGTATGGCTGGTGGTGTTATGGTTGGTTGTGGTGGCGTGCGGATAATCGGCGGTTGGCTTCTTCTGGCGGGGATGAGGAGAAATTGGGGCTATGAGCCCGGTATGGGAATGGCAATGAGTGGGCACATTGGGTTGGTGCGCCACTGACCGAGGGGTAGAGATATGAAGGCCACCTTCGGGAGGAATGTGGTCGGTGGGGGACTTGCCCTTGAGGATGGCTTTGATAGCCTGGAGTTGGGTAGGGTCGGCATGAGAGAATGCCTCCCAAAGTGAATTTGGATTGGGTCGAGGAGAAGTTTGACTAGGTTCAGGGAGAACTTCAGGTTCATTGACGGCACACACGGCATCAGGGTAGAAATAAGACCGGTCGTATTCCAATTGTAGTTGCTCGCATCTTTGATCCGCCATTCCGATAACTCGACCACGACCTCAAATTCATAAACACGACAGAAAAGGAAGGTTGGCAAATAAAAGTTCAAGGATTTTTTTGGTTTTGATTTTTGACCACTTTTGTTTTGATTTTCTTTTGTTTTGGACAAGCAAGTTGTCAAGCAAATTAACCTCAAGCAAAATTTTTGTTTTGGTTCTTTTTTTAGGTGATTTTGGGATTTTTGTTTAATTTTTAGTTTTTGTTTGCAAATAAGTGATAGCACAGACTTGGAATGATTAACGCAAAAATTTTTTGTTTCAACCTCAAATTAATGGCTTGTTAAGAGAAATATTGTCCACTCAAATAAATGGGTAGGACCCTATGCACTCACAACACCTAGCAATCTAAGGTTGTCACTCTTTTCACAACGATGGGTAATAGGTACTCCGGGTTTTGGGATAAAGTGGTACAACCAGCCCGATCAGTGAAGAGGGAATCCTTCACGTCTGGGGACTTACGGAGGTCTTGATGGAAGCTACCCGGTCCTTCCCAGAGGGAATCCCCGGAGGAGGAGTTGGCAACAACCAAGAGGGGTGTTTGGGTGTGTGGGGGCTTTGGGAGGAGAGAGCCTCCCTTCTCGGATGTCCTAAGGAGACGGGCGGACCCGAAGCTCCGATGCAAACTAAATGCAAGTGAAATTTCAAGGGATAAGAAGCAACCAAGAAGAAAATAAAAGCATACAATGATTAATGAGATGTTGTAGGAAGCAAGTGAACAAGACAATGATATGAAATTAAGCTAGGGTGGAAGAAAGAACTAATTTAACTAAGCATGCTTTGAAAGATTTGTTAAAGGAGAACTAGACTTAGCAAAGAAGATGATATCTAAAATACTAAGGTGAAATAAGTTGATTAACAAAGTTGGAAATCAGATGGATATGCTTTTAAAAAGACAAACGGAGAGCAAGTAAAGTTGGAAGAAACAAGATGATGCTTCGAAAAAAAGTAAGCAACGCAAACAAGCAACAATGTAAGGAAATGGAAATGACTCACATGGAAATGAGAGTAAACATGATTTTCAGATGGACATTCTTAGGAAAGAAAGTGGGATTTCACTAAAGCAAAGTCGGTACCACCGTGGTCGCCAAAAGGTGTAAGCACCCGGAACGGGACATCCGCGGATCTCCCCCTAAGCACCCGGAATGGGACATCCGCGGATCTCCCCCTCCCGGAACCCTTATGCCCGCCTTGGTGACTTGGTGGATGGGATGCTAGTGGGTGTGGTCGCCAGGAGCCAAAGGCTCCAAAATATGGTGGACTGAAAGAAAATGAAATAGAAAGATGACCGTCGTACCTTCGGAAGCGGGGAGATTGTTGAGTCCCGACTTCTCCTCTCTCGGCCGGCCGAAAGAAGAGAGCTTAGTGAATCCTTTGCCTTCAATCCGGTTGAAGCTCGCCTCGATCGGATTTACCTAAGAATGTCCATAAGAAAACATGTAGACAAGTGAAGGTTTCATTAGTTCTAACGAAAGCATAGTATCGTGCTCGAATTTAGATTCAAACATGCAAATGGGAAGAGACTAACCGGATTGGGACGAGATCCCAACCCCTATTTTTGATAGGTTTTAAACATATATGAAATGCAAAAATATTCTAAGATATGCTAAATAACATGATGATCAATGCAAAAGCGAAAAAGGGAGAAAAGAACTCGATTAAACGGGCGATCGGACTTCGAAAAACGACAAAACAAACTTCTGCCCTTCCTGGTGCCCTATATATAGGGCGCCAGGAGCAAGTGCCCCCTTTATGGGGCGCGTTGACCAAGGTCAAAGCGCCCTGTATACGGGGCACTAAGTCTGGCCCGAACAGATTTTCTTCTCCTCTTCGCGACGCCGCTCCGGAGTGCTGGGTGGCTTCCGGGACGAAGTAAGAGCTTCTCCTTGTAGAAAATATGCAAATAAAGCTAGTGGAAGGTGGTTTGGGTGCTGGATGTATGAGGAGAGTCGGATAGGGGCTCTCAAAGTTGGAGAGAAATCATATTTCTGGGTGACAGAAACAGAGGGTTTTAGGGTTTTTGGTGGAGGGTTTTGGATCGATTTGGAGGCTTTTGGAGGGTGGATGTGGCTTAGAATCGTAGTGTTGGATGAGCTCTAGGGTGGCACGGAGTTGGAACCTCCTCCAAGCTCTAAATGGGGGTCTATTTATAGCCCAAAAGAGGGCACTTTGGCCATTTTAGAAAAACAGTGCCATGTGGCATAGCGCACTGTATATGGGGCGCTAGCATCATGAGGTTTGTCAGGTCGACAAGACAAGTCACTGCGGGGGGTCAAGTCAGCCTGTCAAATCGATCGGATTTGGTTCCAGGCGCCCTGTTTATAGGGCGCCTGGTGCCCTGTATACAGGGCGCCTGGTGCCCTATATATAGGGCGCCAGGTGCCCTTTTTATAGAGCGCCTGGTGCCCTATAAATAGGGCGCCAGGTGCCCTATGAACAGGGCGCCAGGTGCCCTATTCATGGGGCACTTGGCTCATCTGATTGCCTTATGGACCCACATTCGGAATGTGCCAGAAACTTGATCTGTCCGGAAAACACGATGTGCTTTAAATATTCTTTATGAAAACAAGAATTTGAACTCTCCAAATAGGCCGAAATTGCGTGTCTACAGCTTGCCTCACCTTGGCGTCGGCTTTGTAGGGGAGTGACATGAATGAAGCGTAGGCGAATGTAGCGAAGCGTAATGAGGTGTAGCGAAATGAAGTGGTAATGGACTAAAAAGGTGACGCCAAGGTGTAGATTTAGACACGCCCTCATTGGCCTAGTTGAGTGAAATAAAACTTTACCGGACTCCGAGATTACCCTTTGTCTTATCGAAACCTTTCCTCCTGTTGATTGGTTAAAGAGAAGAACAGTAATGAAAGTAAATAACTAAAATCCCGCATGGGGTAGAATTGTTACCGGCCAGGACCCGAACTGCATGGTGTGCTGGACTCGGTAGAAATGCAGTAAATTGCGAAAAGTGAAGAGAAAAAGGCCAATCATCCAAGGTTGGGTTCTTCAAATTCATTGGGTTTTACTCAAGAATACCGGTTCAGTTTGACATGGAAAACTTCTTGTTTCGATGAAACCATTAAAATTGGATCTTCCGGATAGACCAAAAACCTCCTTGAGGAGCCATAGAAAGACGGTGATGGAAAAGATGATGCATGAGATGTTGTATGATAATGCATGATGATGCATGATGTATGCTGAGTTTAAATAAATAAAAATAAACATAAGAAAATAGTTGAAGATATAGGTCAAACACAACGGGTCAGGACATCCGCGAAGATACCGTCGTCCCCGTTTATTTGACTTTGGCTTATCCGCGGGCCTAAAAGGTGACTGAATCCTTCATCGATTTTGTTGAAGGGGTTCTCTGACTCAGCCCTTTTAGACTCGAGGTCTTCAACGATATACATGCGAGATATATGATAACACATGCAAGATTCCGGGCTCCAGGCGCCCTGTTTATAGGGCGCCAGGCGCCCCATTTTATAGGGCGCCAGGCACCCCATTTATAGGGCTCCAGGCGCCCCATTTATAGGGCGCCAGGCGCCCAATAAGTGGGGCACCTGCGCGGTCTTCAATTTTGCTCCTTCCCGAGGCAACTTTTGGCTTCTATAAGAAGGGGGGACCTCCCCTTCTTCTCCCCCACACCAGCTACAGTGCTCCTCGCTTCTCCCTTTGCTCTGATGGCTTCTTCCTCCTCCCACCCGACCGGTTCAAATGAGATGAAAAGTTTCTCCGAAGTGCCGTGCCATATTCGGAACCGTGTCCATGGGAGTGGTAGTGTCTTCATTAGGCACCCTTCTTTGTTCTGTTTCAAAACCTTTTCTGATTGCGCGGTTATTTTGTAGGACCTTCCGAATTTTCCCGGGGCTCGCCGATACGGTCAGGCGCTATGGATAGCCCGCTTAATGGCTGCTATCAACATTCATGTGCGGACCATTCTCAGCGGGTGGGGCTTCAACGGCATCCTTGTTCACGCCAACCACCTCCTCAAATACTTCTGGGATTTTTCTTTGGCGGGTGCACTTCTCGAGATGTGGCATCCCGACACATACACCTTTGTCTTTGACTCTTTCGAATGTACTGTTCTCTTAGAAGAGGTAGAGCTGTTTCTGGGGCTTCGTGCCATGCCTGGGTACGGCCAGGCCATGTTTATCACTGTCGGACCGGTCACCGGTTTAGACTTCCTCCGCGGCTTTATGACCACCGGAGAGGCCCGATCTATTATGGTAGGTGGCCGTATTTACACCGAGGCACTGGCGGATTGGTCCATTGGCGTGATTCAAGGCGCTGGTGATAATGAGGACCTTCTGCTTCCTGGTGTCAAAGGCGTCGCCGCTTGCCTTGCCTCAGTGCTCCTATACCCGTGTGAGGACGGGTGGCTTGATCCTACTTGCCTTCCTTGCATTCATGGCATTTGGTCCAATGAGTGCATAGCCCACTCGGTGTTGGGCTACCTTTATGATGGCCTGACTTCTGCTAGCGTCGGCAGGCCTATGTTCGGCAGCATTCTCTTGTTCATGTGCTGGGCTGACTGGCACTTTAAGTTTGACGTGTGCTTCGGACCGGCCACGGCTTCCCAGCTTTTCGCTCGGAGCCCCCTCCAGCCTCTCACCAACCGCCTTTGCATGGAATATAAGGTGATGAACAAGTGCCCTTCAGTGAAGACCCGCGCTGACTGGCGTTTGTACTTTTCGGCGATGAGTAGCAGCGGCTTTGTTTGTCCCACAGAGGCCGTTATGCGCCAGAATGTCCGTGCCTCTCCCACCCCAGGGGTGGATCTCCGATTGATTACCGGCACCTCCTTCATTATCTACAATCCTCACCGATGTCCTCTCCAGTTGGGCCAACCGCGGCTCAAAGTCCCTCATCTCTCTCATATTCCCTCCGTCAAAGACCGTCAGATGGGCACGGCGACTGATACTGAAGAATGCCAAAGAATCCTTGCCATCTGGGGAATTTGCAAGAGCTTCTCGCCAAGTGCCTACATGGATGAAGACGAGGTCTGGAAGAGCCGGTACGTGGCGAAGCTGAGGAAGCTGCGCGGTGGTTGACCTGCATCTCTGACCTTTGATTGTATCCAGTTGTATTTTGCTTTTGTTGTGTCTAGATGTATTTTGTTTGCTTAGGACTTGATCAGTGTCGGTTCAGAGTTTGCTTAATGTAGTCTCTTTTCAGTTGTGTCCTTGTCCTGTCAGTGTCAGAAAAATAGCAAAAATATGCAAAAAGTAATAGAATATCAATGTTTTGGCAATGAAATTGTGTTTTTCATGAAGAATATTGCTTGTGGACACGTTCTAAGAATTTTGAAAATTTTGATCATGGCACTTTATATTTTCACCCATGCACTTTTCTTCATTTCACCATCACCTTTTTCTAGTTTTTCTATTGGGCGGGACCTTTCCGGGGAGCGCAGCACATCATGCGGATTCCACAGTAAGTTCCTTCCAACTGCAAACTTGTAGTTTACTTCGTTGTCTTCAATTTCGCAGAAGGGACCGAACCGATCCGGAGTCATTCCGGATCAGGACGGGAAGAGAGAAGGGGGTTGAGCCCCCTAGCGCCCCTATGATGGGGCGCTAGGCTCTGCCTGGCACCCCATCAATGGGGCGCTAGGCGCCCTATCAATGGGGCGCCTGGCCCAGGCGCCACATAAATGGGGCACCTGGTCACCAGGCCCCCGTCTTCTCCGTTTTTCTGTTCTTGACCTGTTCTAATGTTTTGAAATGATGCAGATGACGAAGAGGTCTCGTGTTGACGCTTCAGGTGCCGCCGGAGCTTCTTCCTCCGCTGGCGCTTCTTCCTCTGCTGGCGCTGGCTCATCAGAGCTACCCACTCTCCATCCTCCTCCGACCGTCTCGGTAACTGAATCTCGACCTCCCCTTTCTTGAATTTATTCATGATTGCTTTGTTTCTAACATGATTGTTTGATTATGCAGGGGAAGATCAAGTCCCGGATATCCTGGGAAATGGTCTTCCATGCCTACCAGGGGTTGAAGGACTTCCAGAAGGTACGGCTTGATGCAATGGGTTTTGGCCAATTGTTTCCCTGCTCGGCTTTCTGGGAGGACCTCCCTTTGATCTAGGCCTCGAGGGAGAGATGGGACTCCACCACCCATTCCTTCCTCTTCCCCTGGGGGCATATGGTCCCTACCTTGGAGGATGTTTCCCGGATCACGGGTCTTCGTGTGCACGGTCGTGCCGTCACCGGCAAGACCTACCGCGATTACTCGGCCATGGTCCGGGATTTTCTGGGTCATCCGGTCCCACACTGCCCTGGCGGACTGCGCGTTATGAAGCGCACAGCCGTCGGGAACTTGCTCGGTCTGGGCAACGCCAGTGTGGGTAAGGATGACATAGTGGCGGTTGTGCTCGATGAGTTGACGAAACGCGTCGAGCGCTCCCTGGTCGGTGAGGAGGGCACCGTTGAGGCCGACCAGGATATCCGCCGGTTCCTCCTCTTCTTCCTCACCCGTCTTCTTCTGGCCTCGAAGACGGATAAGGTGCACTTGCGGTTCCTCCCCTTTCTTGCTGACCTGTCGAAGGTCGGTAAGTATGCGTGGGGTGCCGCTATGCTGGCCCATCTGTTCTCCTCGCTGTAGACACGCCAATTTGGCTTTATTTAGAGCTTAAACCATTATTCCATTGGCAACATCTCTTTTAGACCATCAAAATCATGATGAATCACCCTTTGGATGAGCCAAGGTGCTTATTGGAAATATTAGGATGATTTTCTAATTTCTAATCAAATCCGTGTTTGCCGAACAAGAGACTCTTGGTGGTATGCCAGATTATGCTTTTCCCAACATATCCTCTACTTGAAAATTTTTCACAAGATTATGTGTACATCTAATGAAGAAATATTCAACAAAAATAATCTTCCTCTCTGAGTCCTATTTTTAATGCAACAAACGGAATTCAATTCTGATCTTTCATTTGTCCGCAGCACCTTTTAGAAGTCAGATGCGCAGTTCTGTCCGCACGCAGCACCGTTCAAGCCCAATTGCATGCAAGCCCAGCCCATTGGGCACATATTTGACCAATTCACGACCTTACCTTCCTTTTTCCACCTCCATATCTCTTTTTATAGTATCTGGAAGCTTCATGGTCGAAATTAGCATCATCTAATGATGGCAATCCAACTTGTTGTCTTGTATATCAAGACTTGCCATTTTTAGACTAGATTTGTTTCCTCTTCAAGTGGAGACATATTTTGAACATGGGAAAGGTGATCCACGGTTTCCAATCTCTCTCAATCATTTGGGTAAGTTTCTATATGCCTCATGATGAAAATCAGCAACATTAATTGAAGGAAATCCAACCTATGGTCGGATGTATCAAAACTTGCTATTTTTTGACCTGGTTCTCATCCCCTATAAAGGGAGACTCATATGAACGACCTAAGAAGGGCATACCCATCCTCCAGCACTTCTCTCTTCGTCCTCCAGCCACCCTAGGCTCTTCCCAACCTCCCCAAATCGTCCTCTCTTCGTCCCGGTGCCCGGAGATCATCCCAAAGTGAAGAAGAAGCCGGTCTATGCTCCAACATGCTGCACTGCTGATCATCGGCTTCTACAGATCTTTCTAGTCATTTTCTGGCCTGACTTCCTTCATACGAAGTGTGGTTCATCAAGATATATTTCATATCCAACAAACATAGATCAATCATGACATTTCCGCTGCTTTTTATGGCTTCAACACCGGCGCTGCACAGACAGATCCGAAGTCTTCTCTTCTAAGTCATTGTTTTCTTAGTCAATTTCAGTACATTTAATGGTGGATTCAGCCTATACATCCTTCATAGAAATTGTTCCCCGTTGCACAAATACATCAAGCTAGCATTGGTTGGACTCTTCTTCATCGGCCGGCCGAAGAAGAAGAAGGTTGAACTCACATCCCAATCTCCCACGCTAAGGTACACGGTCAAAACAACTCAATCTTGTTGTTATTCTATAAAGCGGAGCCCGCGGCTCCTGGCGACCACCTTTCTTTGTATTCATGTTCTAAGCTAATTCACTCCTCACTCTCCTCCCACATGACCCGAACCATCTCCGGTGCTCGAGCGACGCCGTGAGATGAAAGTTCGGGGATCAATGTGAGTGTGGGACCGAGGTGAGGACCTTTCATTGCTTTCCGAGTGTTTTTCCGATTCACTCCCCTTTTTCCCCTATTCCATCTTTCACCTTCTTATCTTGAGGTGCCGATCCGGAACCCATTTCTGGAGTCGACAGCTTTCTGGCGACCACGGTGGGACAACCAATGTCTTTAACCGTGCTAGCTTGATTTGTTTGTGCAACTAGTTTCATTCTAATTCAATTCTAGTCACTAGATTGTTTGTTTTGTTGCATGATTGCTTGTCTTGTTTGCATTTCGCATGCTCTATTTACTTCATTTCATTTCATGTTTTTTCACATTGATTGCTTCTTCTCCTCCTACCCTCCATTTTACATTTTGGCATTAGCTTTTGCATCGGGTACCGGACTTGCTCCGATCCGTAGGGCATTCGAGGCGGGGGCTCTCTCTCCCAACACACCCTCACCCTCCAAACACCTTCTTGGTGGATTCTTACCTCTATTCTGGGATATTCCTTCCTAGTTGATTTGGTGGTTTCCATCAAGACCTCCGTAAGTCCCGATCCGTGGAGTATTCCTCTCCGCATGATTGGGCCGGTTGTACCACTTTCCCAAAACTCGAAGAACCCAAGTACCTACTCGTGGTGATTGAGTGATAACCTTAGGTCTTGAAGATTGAAGCAATAGGAATCATACCTACTTGAGTGAACAATTGCTAACAATCTATCTAATCTAAGGTTTTAACCCAAAAATTGTCGAGTAGTCATTTTAAAACCTTGTTTGCATAACTTGCTTGCTCACCACAATTGAAAACAACAAAAAAAAATTTCTTCTTTCAAAACACCAAAAAAAAATCCCTTTAATTTTTGTGTTCAACTTTCTTGCCAAACAACAAAATTAAAACCAAATCAAATCAAACAAAAAAACAACAAAGCATAACCAAACAAAATCCTCTTTGCATTTACACCTTTTATTTGCTTTCTTTCAACCTTTTTGTAAGAAAGATCGACAGGATGCCCATGATGCTAAGGTCCGAAAGACACGTTGGGATGCTGGACTACTACAAGATGGGTCACTACATGCTACAACAACCCATGGTCCAACCAGAGGGCCATGTCAATGCCGTCAGAGAACCTGAAGTTCAAAATCCTACTCATCCACCTGCTTCACTTAGTGTGGAACAAATCCTTCAGGGTCTATCTCTCCACCTTGATCCCGAGACCTTTGCAGTCATCCAATCTGCCACTAAGGGCAAGATGCCCACCAATCAAGTTCCAGTCAGGGGAGATCGAGCTCTATCACCACCTCAATCAGTAGCTAGGCCCCTCATCATCAACTCTCCTGCACAATCTTGCCATGCTACCTTGCCTACTCACCCTGTTGTAGGTCACCCACCTGATTCCATGCTAGTTCCTACTTTGAAGCCACCTCTTCCAACCCATTCATCTAAATACCTTGCACCGGTGGCTCAGGAACCCAACCTCACTCAAGCATTCATGGACAAACTCAACCAAATGGATGAGCACTTTGAAGAGTTGAGGCATCGTTTGGACTCAAAGGCCATCCCTAAAATATCTACTCCATCTTTCCCAGTCCCACATATCCCTCCATCACAAACACCAGCCTACCATCGCTACAATGGCTCAGGTGATC